>BMAO01034248.1:0-24689 GCA_019973975.1 Trichonephila clavata | reverse complement strand
ACATGATATATTCAAATCGAGCAATTTTTCTGTCATTAAAGGCAATGTTTGTGTCTTAGAATTAGTTCGACACCTCTCAATTTTTTTCGTTTCATCAAATGGATTTTTTTCTTAATCAAATTCTTCACTGTTATTCAAGAGCTTAGGAATTGATTTTTATTGGGTAATAGAAAAATCCATACAAGTTTCTGTTGCTCTTTTAATGATTTCTTTTCCATTTTCCCATAGATAACTGCTTTTCTGTTTCTTTTTTTTTTCCAAAAAAAATGCATTTAAACTTTGGTTTTTCTTTCCTTTTTTTACTAATTATTCATTATAAAATTATTTGCGTAGTAATCTTTTTTTTTATGCTTAAATAGAAATTAGATACTTACAAGCAGAAATAGAAATTTCACAAGATGAAATATTATAAATATAAATGAAAATTATATAATTTAAGATTTTTAAGAGTTCAAACAATTTTGAATGTATTTGTAAGCATTTTCTTTATGACATTAATATAGACATTAAAGATTACTCATAATGAGAGTCATGAACTTTTTTAGGAAACCAGAAATAGTCTGTGTTTCTTTAACTGATATAATAATCAAACTACTTAATACAATATAAAATAAGAAAGGAATACATTAAAACTATAACAATAATATGAACCAAATATTTCTTACGTAAAATGTACCACATAAAAAAACTTAAGTTAATTAGATTTCTTTCACTAATTTTGACATAAAATATCTAAATTTTATATTTTCTTACATGTGTTCAAATAACATCTCCCGCAATGAATCCCCAGGAAAGTTCATACTATTTTGGTTGCGTTTTTTTTTTTCTGTGCATATTTTTATTTATTGGTAACTGATGATTTAGTTTCATTATAATGGATTGAAATTTTGTACAGAAAACGAACTGATGGTGCACTTTGGTGCTGTCCGCCGCCCCCCCCCTCATCTCCAAGACGTGAAATAAGCTAGGAATTTAACTGCATTTTTTTTATTTCCTTTTCTTTCAAACTGTATTTCACCTTAAGGGGAACAGCACGATTCAATTGACAAAATTCAAATCTGATTTCCTTAGCCTAAATTAGTTTTTTATATATTTTTTATACTCTCCCAAAATCTGAAAGCTCTAAATTTTTTAAAAAAACGCAGAGTTGTGATGATTTTTACGTTTGTTTTTATTCCATCCCAATGGCAAATTAAAACTTTAAAGTGACTTACCTCGAAAAAAGATAAAATAACTAGTTTGTCTTCATTTAAAATGGTAAGGCTTTTTTTCATATTGTACCTAATACTTGGACATTTTTTCACTTGTTGCTAATAGTACATGAAACAAAAGTTGGTATGCATTTTTCAATCAAAGCAATGGTTATTTTAAAAAAATAATTTAATTTAGAATTTACACAATTTTTTTTAGGAATTTTCAATAAGCATTCATAAAAAGAAGTATTGTGCGAATACCACACAATCATATTATCACAAAAACCATACCAACTTTTACTAAGCATAGCTGGACGTACTTGTAAATCAAATTTAGTATATGTAAGTCAATTTTTGTAGGAGGAGTAGCATTTTAAAATCACTTCATGAGTTTTTTCCTTAAAAAATTAGATGGTTAGTTTTTTTATGAAATTTTAAGCATATAAAATCTGTTTTACCTCATACATGCACATAGGACAAAGCCAAAAAAAAATTATGAAAATCATTAAATTAAAACATATTGCTTAAAATGTGCCAGGTAAATGTGCCCCTCTATAATTTCCTCACAACTCTTTATAAAAATTCAAGGCTTTGATCAGTTTAGCATGCAAAAACGCTCATTATTTCTCAAGACAATCTTTTGCGAAATCAGAGTTGCATTTAGCTATTGAGTGACTATAAACTGGAATTAGTTGGATCTCTCATAAATAGGGAAAGTATTACAATATTTCATAAAAAGCTCATTACAGTATACCTATATTCAAATTTGTAAATTTTTTTGTTTATTATTTTTTTGATTTCCTCTCTCTCTAATGACGTTAAAAATTGAAAATCTTAAATTCTAAAAAGATAAAATAAATATTAAAAACTGCCTGTAGATTTAAAAAAAGTTTTTTTTAGCCAGGATGGACTGTTGGGATTATGAGCTCCCGACTCTTTCATTGGAATTACACAATTCTTGTACAATGGATGTCCTGTATATAAAAAAGGAGATTTCAATATTTGGAAAAATTTTATCTCAGTATAAGATTTCTTACGCGTTTATTTCCACGACTTGTTTCGATGGCTTGAGATAGAAAAAGTACTTTGTGGTAAGTATGCATTAGGTCAATAACAATCGACTTTCTTCTCAATTCCTACAATTTTAGCTCTCTCTCCCTATATATATATATATATATATATATATATATCTTGTTTATATTTTTAATCGTTTATAAAATGCTTTCTATTCTTCCAATCAAGTTCAAATAATTTTTTTAAACTTGTAGTGGATAATACACTTGATTTTAATACAGTTTTTTCAAATATTAGTTCATTAATTCATATTAATTAATTATTATTTTATGTAACTTGTTACAGCTTATATTTTAGTAAATTATGTAGAGATTTATTGTTTACATACATATTCATTTTCTCTCTCTTTCACACACACACATATATATATATATATTTTATTACATTAATCTTAAGTGCTTTGTGCAAAAAAATTAAATAAGTATTTTTTTTAAATTGGTTATAAATAAAAAACTCAGACAGAGAAATGTTTAGCAATGAAGTGGTTTCAGTCGCTTTCACTTGGTGCTTCCTGTTTAAACTCAACGACTGATAAATTATCGCCTTAAAGTAAATAAAGTGGTAGAGTTCCCAGTTCCCTGCCTCGATCTGTTGGAGTGGCGTGCTTTCGTCTACTTACTGGACAAGACTACTTGCAATGGCATTTATATCGCATTGGAGTAAAGGATTCTGCTTGGTGCCCTCTGTGCAACCAGGGTGAAATGGATGGTGACCACATCAAACACTGCCCTATTGTTTTAAAGTTTTTTTGTAGATAACTCTATGGAGACAAATTTTAATTCTTTTTATGCTTCGTCATCATTTTATTGGGTTGGCTCGTCG
This sequence comes from Trichonephila clavata, assembly GCA_019973975.1. Taxonomy (NCBI): domain Eukaryota; kingdom Metazoa; phylum Arthropoda; class Arachnida; order Araneae; family Nephilidae; genus Trichonephila; species Trichonephila clavata. The sequence goes on along the minus strand of BMAO01034248.1, from coordinate 21,600 downwards.
ACTAATGGCAGAGATGCCGAAGACGGGCGTAGGAGAAAAAAAAACAATGTTTTATATAAAAAATTATAATTTCAGGAAATTACGAAACACGTTAACAAGAGTCTTATAAATAAATACCTGGTATTACATGTTTAGTGAGTAAATACTGATGCAGTAAAAACGAGAACACATTTACTATACGCATTATTCCTTTAAGTTTAAGTTAAGCAAAAATCCAAAGAGAAAAACAGTACTGAAGTGTCTGGCTGTTCTCCTTTACAATTGCAAATTAATTCTGTATTTTCAATAATTTAAAAGATATGAAAACTTCGTTGAAGTTTTTAAGTATATCTGACAAATGTCATTTTAAAATAAATTTTCTGTCTTTATGAAAAGTACATATCGCATCCAAAATAAGAAAACAGTTGTGAATCATTTTTGTTCTCCTTTGGAGTTCAATGCAACGGGACAATTTTCATATTGGATCATTTGGAAACAGTTATAATAATAATCCTTGCAATAACGAAAAAAATTCTATACAAATAAGATATACCTCTGTTACATCAGATGGAAATAGTTTTACAGATGGATATAGCTCTGATTTACTTGTAATATATAGAATAATTATATATCTGTTTATTGGAAAAAGATTTTTCACAGATTCATTATTGAAAACGAAAGCATAACAAGGATAATTCAGAATAAATTCCAGAAATATCTTATAAATCAGGCGGGCTTTTTATATATTGAACTAAAAATCAGTTGTAGTTGTTTTTCTTTTTCTAGATTTCTTATCAATGCGTATAATATTGCAAATATTTTATCTCCTGAAAATTTATTTATAATTTTAATGTTTAAAAATCCTTTAAATATATGAAATAAAATATTAATTTATAAAACGATACATAAATTTGCTCCAGCCAATAAAATGTATGAGATTTATTTCGAATATCTATTAATTAAAACAATTAATTGTTAATGATTGCACAATTATAAAGATAGTTTCCCTTTTTCAATGAATCATGTAGAAATGAAAGTATTTTAATTCCTTATTTTTTTTGACTACTTAAAAAAAATTTCGTTTTTAAAATAACAAAAATATATTAGTTGAAAAAACAGTAAATAATAATAATATCAAAGAAAATATATGTTTTGCTTTTCTTTCAGACCCAAACTTAAAGTTCGATCACTTGAAAGTTCTTACAATGGGAGCCAGTCCAGTTAAAAGAAGAAATTATGAATTTATTTTTAATAACATCAAAAATAGGAATGTCTTCATTGGCAGCCAGTATGGTAAAAACAATCATTTTCAAAATATCCCTTTTTATGAATTCAGAGACTTCTTTTTTGACAATGGTCCTTTTTCCTTAATTGTTTTTAATTTAACTTTAACCAACATTAAAAGTGTTGTGGGAAAGGCGAGGTTGTACTTATCATTCTGCTTGAATTATTACAATTTTGTAATTTTTTTCAAAAAAAATGTTACAACATTTGCTTTGCTTTTATTTCATTATTTTGCATGATTTCGCGTTTCTTTTTCTTTAATTCTACTTATTTCAACCCCATGCTCATTTAATGTGGAAGAAATACATAATAGTGTACAACCCTCTGACTACAAAGTTCGGTGAATAGTCCTGTAACATTAACGTAGATGAAATTTTAACAAAAGTTGCCTTACTGTCCTTCGAAATAGTCACCACTCATAACTATGAGCCGCTGAGATTGGCTGTATATTCCCTGGAAACTTTGTAAGAAATCTTCTTTTAAGATGGAGTTCAAAAGCCCCACCACGTTTCGTTGGATGTCAGAAATATCGTCCAATCTCTTTCCTTTCAAAGCGAGTCGTGGGAATAGTAAGAAGTCTGGAGGATTGAGATCTGGCGAGAATGGTGGATGTTCAATTTGCACCACCCCCTTTTTTGCCAGGAACTGTTTGACGATACTGGCTGTGTGAAGGTGAGTATTGTCATGAACAAAAAAACATGAACCTTGAGCGTACTGGGGTCGTACCCTGCGTAGACGTTTCATGAAATAGGTCAAAATTTCAATGTACCTTGCAGCGTTCATCGTCCAGGTGTCATGCGCACAGTTAATAGGCTATCTTTCGTGATTAATTTACCCACTTTCTCAATGTTTTCGTCACTGACGGAGGTCACCAGTCTTTCGCTACGGAGTTGTCAGAAACACTTTTCCAGCCTTCTCGAAAACGGGTGAGCCATTCGTACAGACACTTCATGGACAGTGATTGGTCTTCCTAAACACGTACCAGCATTGAATAAGTTTCTGTCGGTGTCTTGTCAAGCTTAAAACAAAACTTTAAATTGATCTCTTGTTCATTTATTTTCCTATTCTCAGCTAAGAACCAACGCTCTAAACAAGCATTTGGTAAAAACAAATCTTACGCAGAACACAAATGACGCTCAACTGAACAACGGTGGTGGCAGAAATTCCACACCGTTCAACGTTTTGTTTTGTCAGTTTTGCCAGATAGGTAGTTCTGACTTGATCCACCAAACTTTATTATCAGAGGTTATATAATACACATTAAATCGATGTTTTCATATTTTAAGAATTCTATCATAATCTGCTTATAATGTAACATAAAATTAAAAAATAATCATCTATCTATTCAAATTTTTCTGTTTTCCCTTCTGTTATACTTTTGGAAAGTTTAAATAAACTCTTTCAAAATTTATTTTGATGTAAAATGATATCCAAGTGCGAGAAAATAAATTTGACTATGATATTTATTTCTCTTAAATGTATTGAACTAGATACAGAAACTATAATTATTTTTACAAAAAATAAAAACTTCTGAATATTACTTTTTATATTTAAAGAATACATACATTTAAATATATGTATCACTTACAGTTACCAACTCAACAATAGTATATCTTTAATCAAGATATGTTAAAAAATAACATTAAGAGATTTGGTGATGTTTATGCATACCTTTTGCAAAAGTTCTTACTAAGTTTTAGTAAATATTTTAATTGTTATATAATGTCATTTGTTTTTGCTGTTTTCTTTTTCATTTTGTAATTCATTTTGTTAAAATTGCAAAGCTTTTAAAACAGGGGAAACTTATGTATTTTTGAGAAAAATGATTTTATTTATATATCTTACCTATTAAAGATTTTGTATTTTGAACTTTAAATTTTTATACCTGCAGGAGCTACTGAAATGTTTGGTGATTTCACTGGATTTGATTACAATTTACCATCTTATTTGGGTGAATGTCAAGTTCCAACTTTAGGATTAGATTTTCAATGTTTTGACGAGAATGGTACGTGTCAACTTTGATACCAGACTTCTATATTCTAAATTAACACTAAATATGTTAAATAATAGGTTTTGTGGTAGCAAAAAATCTTTAAAACACAATCTCTTCAAACTGAAGAAAAGAGCGTTTTTATGAAATCAAATAATTACTATAGGATTTTAAAGAGAAAAAAATGAAAATGCATTAGAAAATTAGTTAACGACTTTGTTATCAGGACCTTGGAGATATCTTTATATCTTTATATACCATAAGCATAGAAATACTTTGGCAAATGAAGAATTCAGTAATCAATGCATAAATTAAATTTAGTGAAACGGGGGGGGGGGGGTTACCACCTGTCCGCTGGTGGACCAACCCCTCACTGTACAAGTTTTACAGCTGATCTTACTCGTTGCTCAAATTTAAAACCTGTAGTTTACACATATAATGTAGTTCTAAAGCATTGGTAGCCAAGAATAAATTTATTTTAAAAAATGTCCTGGTGCCATATGTTGCAGCTATATTAACTATGTCGAAAATTCATTACAGCATCGCGAAAACCTTTTTTTATATAGAGAGAGATTTAGTTTAATTTACTATTTTTTCAATTTTTCCAAACGAGAGGAAGGTCAAAACAGTTTAAAAATTTATTTGTAGAAAAAAAGTATATTTAATGAATTGTTTTTGAAATATTAATAAGTCATTAGGTTGATATTCAAAACAGTTTCTGCACATTTATTTTTGAATACAAACAAGGAATAGTTTACATAAATGCAAGTAAGCATTTAAAGTTATGAAAAGTAAAAATTATATACATTATATACAATTCTATACATTATAAAAATTATATACATATTACATACAATTATATTAATTATCGTATAACGTCGTTATTATTTTTCAAAAGTAAAGATTTGAAAGTTTATAAAATACACTTCGTAATAAAAAAAAAACAAAGAGAATATATAACTATACTTAAACCGCATTCAAAAATAATACAACTAAAAAAATTAACTTTGTAAATGAATATGTTTGTGTATTAATGAAATTATAATGTTATTGTTTATTTTATTATTTATGATAGAAGAACGGATTAACTTAAATAAATACAGTCGGACCCCAATTTAACAAACTCATCGGGACCGAATATTTTGCTCGTTAATTCGGGGTTATTCGTTATATCGGGGTCTAAACAAAATACAAATTTTTTGCACATACCTTTTGGAAACTCAATAAGCAACTACACAAAAGATATCCATAGTTAGAAAATACATACCTTTTGCCCAACAACTAAAAATACTTTTAGTTAATTATTAGGCACCAGTTAGTTGGAAATTTTAAATTACTTACAAATAAAAGTTTGAATATTTTTTTAATTCGTGACTCGAAATAGATCATTTCTCAACTTAATACAGAGAAGAAAATACTGTATCATTTACATCCTGCTGCATAAGAGAGAAGCATGCTTACAATTTTCAAACAATATAAAACATTTGGAAATGTAACAGTTTTGATAGGAGTTTCCTTGTCAATTTCTGCATTAGAATCACTATTCATTGGCTCCAACAAATAAATGATTTTCTCAACTTCAGTTACACAGACGGTCTGGCATCAAATGTATCACAATCATTAAAATTATGAAATATCCCCTGCGGTCTAGATGAGATTAATAAAAAAGGAATTCTCTGCTCTATTTACATGTATTTACTCAAGACTCACTTGTGTTCTCTGTAAAATGTAATAATGATATTCATCATATTCCTTTGAAATTTTCTGCTTACATTAAAGTCTTTTTCTGCTCCAGACAAAAAAAAGAATGTCATTTGAAAAAAATATCTAAATTTTTGTAACGCAAATTTTTAAAAAAATTCAAGCTGCTGAAATAATTCGTTAATTTGTTTGTTTATGGTATTATTCGTTAAATAGGGACGGTGTCTTCATTTTATTGAGGAAGATGACAAATTCGTTAAATCACGAATTTCTTTAAATCGGGGTCCGACTATAAACTTTAATATTTAACACTAAAAAATTTATGCAATTATGGTATATATACCTAAATACGTTTTCCTCAATTTTAGGGAAATCGGTGTTAGGTCAGAGGGGAGAAGTTGTAATTGCAACACCGGTCCCTTCCCTTCCCATTTACCTGTGGGGAGATAAGGATAACAAAAGATTGCGGGACACTTACTTAACAAAATATGAGGGTAAGTATTGCTAAACATCGTCTACTGTTAAAAGTTATTTAAATTATTGCGTGGAATTTTTTCTTACTACTTACTGTCACAAAAAATGCTTTTCTTTTTATTCAATTCCTTAAGCTCCTCATTCGGCAAATGTGATAAATTTCAAAAAGGGTTTTAATAAACCTCAATTTAAAATATTCAGCTTACTTTTTCATTAATAAAAAACCAACAAGACTCTGAAAAACTGATTTTTAGTATACAAGGAGTGACACAAAAAACGAGACTAAAGTGTGTAACCAGAAAAAAGAGTGGAGTTGGCAACGACTGTTTGGGTGACGTCATCCCACGCACCTACTCTATCAATGTGGCCAGTTTCGCCTTAACCGATCACGCCAATCGGGAGAACTTCATTTTTGAGTGAATACGCGTAACTACATTCTACCGAAAAAAATGTCGAATCAACATCAAGTTTCTTGTGAAACTTAAGAAATCAGCCACGAAAACATTTCGAATATTAACCGAGGCTTATGGAGATGAAACTTTGTCTCGTGCACATGTATTTTAAAAGTATAAGAGGTTTCAGGGGAAGGATTAGTGTGAAATATGATAAATCTGCTGAGAGCCCGAGGTCAGTAAATATAGACCAAAACATATTCAAAATTCGTCATATGAGTGGGTTCCCACTCACATCAGTGGCCAGACTGTTAATGAAACTAAAGTCGGAACTTAAAAGAATTCGTGAAAAAATTATGGAAAAAGGCCAGAATTGGGGTCTGATGGATGGCTGTTGTACAAAGACAATGTATCCGCTCACATGGCCCTATCTGTCGAGCAGTTTCTGACCAGCGAAAACATTACTATGATGGATAATCCTTATTCACCTGATTTGACCCCATGAGACTTTTTTTATTTCCCACAGTAAAACCTTGCTTAAAGGGAACCCATTTTACTTCAGTTTAAGAGCTTCACGCAAAAAAAGAGAATTTCCTGAAAGTTCTTCCAAAAACCTCGTTCCTGAACTGTTACCAGCAATGGCAGCACCGAATGCAGAAGTGTGTGAATGCTGAAGGGAACTACTTTAAATGTGATAATGTCACGAAGAACTGATTCTGTAAGTGTACAATGGTTTATTGGGCCATCCTCTTTTATTTTTGTGCCACATCTTGTATATTACATACCCTTTATGAGGTATCATTAAACTTACGAAAGGTGTAATTTGTTTGCTAAAACTACAAAACATTTTTAAAGTAGATTTACCTTTTCTTTACATGATGATAGAAATTTCCATCATAACACTTAATGAACAAAAACATGTACTCATAACAGGAGTACTGTAATCTGTTTGTTGTTGGCAACTTTTTTTCACTACTATTGCATAAAAAGAAACGTAGCTGTTAATAAAAAGTCAAATATCGCAATAATTCCAACGAGTTTCAACTTTTCATTTCACTGTTTATTGTGGTTGGAAAAAAAGTGCAATTTCCTAATATTTTTTATAACTGATCTGATATTTTTTACTAATAAAAAGCAATAATAAGTGGGGAAAGATATTTTCTTTTTGTTCTTCTAGTCTTTTCATCACAATCTATGTAAAATACCCCAAATAATTTACACAAAACCCTATCACACAAATTTACACCACTATTACAGTTTCACTTTTAATGTATGACGAAAATGTTTTTTACTAAATGTTCATTTTATGTTATTTTTATAAAGAAATTTAAAAGAGAGAGGGCATTGAAGATTACTTTGATCACTTAGAAGGTGATTGGCTATCAGAAGATGGCCTTGATAACGAACATTTTAACGATGAGTACCGCAATGCAGATATTAACTTAACAAAGATAATATTTTTTTAATTATCATCAGGAATAAAAATGATTCAAGGATATATTATTCTTTTGTTAATTTTATACTGAGCTTAACATGTAAACTTGCATGCGATGGATATTTTCATCGTATGGTTTAATTATTATTATAAAATTATACATTTATACTAGGATTTTTTATACATTTTTCCTTTAATTTAGAGCATGAACTATATCATCCGGATTTATTTCACACAAAAAATCATGCAAAAAGGGTTAGAATTGAAATAATTTTTAGCATGGATCCTATATATAGTCTGATGTTTTAAAATTAAAAATAAATTCAAATATGAGATAATATTATTAAATTCATTTAATTCCTCGCGTACTTTTCACATAGGCGTTTGGTGTCAGAATGACGAGTGTTGGATAAATCCTAAAACAAGAGGCATTGTTGTAATAGGCAGAAGGTGAGTAGGTAAAATATGAAATTTTCAAGCCTAAAACATGATTAAAATTATACGATTATTATTGAAGAATGACTATATTGAATGATTTTAACTTTGTTCCTTTACTTTTCTTTTTCATATTAAGTGATGATACAATGAAACAATATGATGACCTGTTAAGTTCCTCTGATATCTATTTTGCAAGTAAGCATAAATCTGTTAAGGCAATTAGATATTTTGTTTTTGAACAATATTTAGAACTCCATACAAATTATATTATTACGAAAATTTTTCGTAAAATGAGGAAATTCCTTTTAAAGAACAGCACAATAGTATAATAGTTTATGGAGAGAGATAGAGACTGTAAATACCCCCAAATGGGGGGGGGGAATCCCAACACCAAGAAAAAATTAATGAAGAGTAATGAAATTTTGACAATTAATTTTTTGTATTTTTCTTTAAAGGCATACTGAAGCTATTCATGTAAAACAATCGCATGAAAAAACAATTCTAATGCTTCAAAATTATTTTTGTTCACCCGTTACAGAACGATTGCTAGTGTGCCACAGACACTCATGAGTACATCAGCGATGAAATGCTAACCATTCACTTGTCTCCTCGCACATCACAAGTGATGAAAATTTCATGCAGTTTTGATGCTTTCTTTATAGTGTAGCATTTGGATGTCCAGCATTATGTATAAAGAATGAAAAAAATGTTTCAGTATCCATATGTTTACATTATATGCCTTCAATATGCTTACATTTCAAGCTTTTCTATGAATAGCAGCTTCAAGGTTTCGAAGTTCAAAATATTATATCAAAAACATACTATACCGCCTTTCTACAACAGTTGTTGAAGTTCTTTTTAATGGAATTATTGTTATAAAACATTCCTAAAAAAAAAAGAAACATTCTCAATTCCTGAATAAAATGATTTCAGCTAAGCACGAACGTTTTTATTGGTATAAAGTAATCTTAGAGCAAAAATAATATGGGATACACTTTGTATAAATAAATAACCTAAGTGCTTTGAATTTTGAATCTTTGTTCAAAAAAGTGTTCCAAATAATAACGATTCCTTTAATGATTCAAAACTGTCGAATAATCCTTAGAAGTGTCTATAACATTGTATAGTTAATATGTTAGAATATGCAGAGATTATATAACATTGAGTATAAAATTTGCATAATCCTAAAAGGTGTGTTCGGTACATTTATTTTAATACAACTGTGATAATCTAAGGAGGTAGTTTTTAGTTAATTTCATTTTGATTGCATAACATGCTTTACTGGGGGGTGAGTATCCATGTGATTTACACTTTTTGATGCTTATAAATAGCTTTTAAAACTTACATATATTTTTTCTGCTTTTTATTGGTCTATTTTTCTTTTTCTTATGAAAGAAAGATATTTAGATTATCCTAGGCCAACAGCTTATTTTGCATACGAAAACTCTATTTAACTCAAGTTTAGAATAGAATATTTAGAATAAAATTTCTTAAATTTGTCGAGACGAATTGCCGAATTAGTCATATTCAAATAATTTTTAAGGGAATTAAAAGCAATATGTTTAGGGATATTTTGGAGAATTAATCCTGCCTTTTTTTTTATGAATCTCCTTTTTTCCTTTGATTTAAATATGCCTTTAGATATAAAGTAACGTAGCATTTAAAATTAAAATGCGATTTCTTTTCATCTAAAATTTTAAAACTGAACATTTGTTTTTTAAAATACTTTTACAGTTGATTGTGTAGAAGAGCTGCAAGACTACATTTGCGTCAGCCAAATCTGGGAAGAAGACGAGAGAGTTATTCTCTTTGTAAAATTGAAAAAGGGATTTAGTTTAACGGATGCACTGAAAAAGAAAATTGCTGCAGCTGTTGAAAAAGAGTTTACAAAAGCTTTTATACCACGAGTAATGTTAGAAGTACCAGATATACCGGTAATTTTATTTGATTTTATATAGCTTTCCTTATATGACCTTAAAGGAGTAAAATATTTAACATAAAGTGAATTCAATTATTCTTTAAAAATATCAGTACTGTTTTTGATTGAAAAATGCATACCAACTTTTATTCCATGTACTATTAGCAACAAGTGAAAAAAAATTTCCAAGTATAGGCACAATGGAAAAAAGCCTTATCATTTTAAATGAAGACAAACTAGTTATTTGATTTTTCCGAAATAAGTCACTTTAAAGTTCTGATTTGCCATTGGGATGTAAATAAGAACAAAAGTAAAAGTTAACCCACCTCTGCTTTTTTAAACTTAGAGCTTCAAAATGTGTGAGTTTGTAGAGAAGTATAAAAAAATAATCTAGGCTAAGAAAATTAAATTTGATTTTTGACCGATTTTGTCAATTGAATCGTACTGTGTCCTTAAAAATACATAGTAATGCTTATATATTAATAATATTTGCGAACTATTATACTGTAATGTAACATTTTAAGCTATTACAAAAACAGGCTAATGTAAAAAATTTATCATACGACCTTTGTTGCAAGTTATAGATGTACAGTATTACATGTTATTATAATTTAGATATTTATTATATTTTTACAGTACAACTTAATAACAAGAGAATGGAGAGCGTAATTCGAAAGATTGTGGCAACCAACCAAATACCTGAAGTAAATAACATCAAGAATCCAGACTGCCTTCCATATTTTTGGAATCGTCCAGAATTGGTGAAGAAAAGTCAACCATCTTGAAATTAGTATTTCAGTTGTTATTTGTACATCAACAAATATGAATATATATATATATAAAGAAATATAATAAACTTCATTTTCTCAGACAATAGTTATTCATGTTGAGTTTGCCGAAAAAGAATAATTACAACTTGTCGTAGTCTCTCACTACCCCTTTGCTTATTATCTATGTTAGGATATGTAGGATTCATAATTAAAGACTACTCAAATAATAAATCACTTATTTATTTTATTTATTTAAGACAGAAATCCACAATTAATAATCAACTTTAAGAACAATAAATTATCATGGAGTATTATCAGAATTCAATTATGGACGACGGAATACTAACTGATATCACGAGGGGAATAACACGTACAATCAAACTACACATTTAAATCTAAACTACAAAAGTTACAGACCTGAAATCTTCTTCAGAAGGAACCTGGAACGAGTAGAATTTATGAAGTGGCTATAATCTAGGATATCTTCAATAACTTCTGAACCGCCTTAAGGAATCTTTTTCAATAATCTTCAAATTTCACTTCATTAAGCTAGACGGTTAAAAACACCTTCTTGGACAACCACGTAGTTTACTTTTCAATCCCAAACACGGAGTTCTACTCTATCAAACCGCTTAGTCATCCTTATCTCTTCATTTCATTTCTCCCTTTTATATCTCTTTCGAACTCGCTAAACCCGAAACTATCTTATTTACATAAGTCACACTTTAAGCTCTCAGTGGGGATTGGTCAAAATAAATACAATTTAAAGATTTTAAGAGAAGGTTAGTGAAACGCGTAAGCACCGTCACAAACTTTATCTGACTGAGTTTTGTCATATTCTTTTCCGTGTTTCTTGGTTTTCCACTGCCTATATCTATTTTTATTTCATTTGATATAATCCATGCTATCTGATGATCAAATAATATGTATGTTTTGGAACATAGTTTCAGAAATGTGCTTTATAAGTAGATTTTTCTTTTTAAGAAAACCAAAAAATTCTAATTCATTCTTGAGATGGAAAATAAAGCTCTTTTCATTATCTTTTTTTCTCTCTCATTATCTGACAAATAGTAAAAAAAACTTCTTGGAAATTGTAAATTAAAACGCGTCATACTTGCAAATAGATGCACTAACTATATCAAGCATCGTATGAATGTTATCGAGTAACCATTAAATATTTACAAACCATGAAGTGTTTTTTGCAACAATAATTGAATCATTAAAATTATTTTTGTGAAAAATGTTTATTTTTTGAAAAAAAATTGCAAAATTTATCGAAATTGGAATTTTAAAGTACAAAGAAGGAAAATAAGATAATGGAAAATAATACATACTATTCATGTGCAATACTATTATAGGATGTTTTCCCTTATAATATACATATTAAATGAGCTACCTATATTCACACGTCAAAATATTAGATTTATTCAACACTTGTATATTAATTATATTTAACTATAAATTAACTTTTAAAAAGCAGAATGAAGCATAGAAATTATATATTAATATATAACAGAGAGAATTAGAGTACGAAAAAACTATACTCTAGTCGAAGATTTAGAAGTTAACCTCGGAAACGAACTATATACATACAACAGAAAATACCCCTGAGTTTCTAAAGATATACTATGTATGCAATAAAATCCATATCTTTTAGAGCGTTTCATAATTCGAATGTATTTCAAAGTTTTATATTTTTCTATTCGATATCATGTTCAATATCATTTGCATCCCCAATAAGTATTATTATGTTTGAGTATTTCGGAATCTCTTCGGTTTCAGGAAAATACTCCTTCGATCATAGTGTGACATCGCTACACTAGTTCTATTAACCGTTATCCTATTGATTTCTTTCATCAGTATGAAGACAAGACATAAATAGTGTATTCCTTAAGAAAGAATACGTACAGCAGCATTGGTTAATGAAGTTTGTAAGCATATCAAGGACTTAATGATTTCCCAGGCTAAGTAATGCGTTATCATCTCCTCCTCCAGCTGGTACATATATTTTCTATGCAAATAGTGTTATGTGCACAGTTCGGGCATTTATTTTATTAAAATTTCAACATTACATTTCAATGCTACCTATGCAGTACAGCAGGTACATCACGTGAAACGATTTTTGATGACTGATGATTGCACACTCACTCATAGTTTTTTTACTTCCACTTAGTGCAGCAAATTGGATATTTTCTCTTAATCCATGATGCACCTTTTCAACGTGGGGTCTTCGGGAAAACTTTAGACTAAATTTTTACTTATGTAGTGTTATGCTCAACCTTCTTGAGTGATATAACAGCAAATTGAAAATCACTTTCAATCATTACTGCTTGTCATTTTCATTTCGTAAAAATTCTGTTAACTGCCTGAAATATTTACCACTGTGTATAGTATATATAATAAAGTATTACCGTATCGAAACACATTTCCATCATTAATACCACTAAAAAAATGTAAAATTGAGGTTATATTAATAAGTGAATATGTTGAATTCATGGCAACTATATATTGCGGGAATTATCTTAATAAACATGTGTCTACATTAAACATTATAATGCTAAAACATTTTGTTATGATAATATCTTATGCATATTAAACAATGAGTATATTTCTTAAAGCAGAGTCTTTACACCAAATATTATTTCAAATAAAAAAAATCAAACATGGATCATAATGCTATTCATTATTTGTTACTAATATTAAAATTACACGTTTTGCAGGAAAATTTTAATTTAAATTAATTTAAGATTCTTACCTAATGATATATGAAAAAGAATCTTAATGCATGAAATATTTAATTTTGTTTTTTACGTATATGATGCTAACTGACAATTCCAAGATTCCAGTAAATTATAATCTTAAACGCTTATATAGTTAAGGAATACTATAAAATCCTTCAGAACACAAAATTATCCTCGAGACTTTTTATTACTTATTGTATGTTTTATTCAATAATTAATAATGTGTAACTTCCAAAGCTATAACTTCCCATCACGGCTACTTAGGTTTATTCAACTTTGTAAGCCTCATATTGAGCCTCTATGACAATTGAAATTACTTTCTGGATTTAAAAAAAGACATCTTAAATAAGAAAGTTGTGAAAAAAATCATTATTTTGTAAAAGACATAATGTTAAAACATTTACTCCACTATGTACTATTTTACTTTTTTTTACCGTTACATTGCATACTTCTTCCTAGTACGACGATGAAGAACTGCTCAATATTTCGAATCGAAATAATTTCATAACAACCAATTTTATTTTTCATAAAATTTAGGAAACAGAAAGGAACTTATTTACACTCAGTTCAAAGCTGAATATATTTATTTTGTGCGTATGTAAAGAAAATGAATATTAATTACAGCTATGTAATTTAAAGTTTCTCAAAGGTTAATTTTTAATATCTCTTTAAAGCAGCGTTTCTCAAACTGTGGGAGAGATAACTCTACGAGGGGGACGCGAGCATATTGAAAAATCTAAAACAAAAAATAATTTTTTTAAAGAAAAAATATTAATTTTACAGAAAGTAAACAACCAAAATGCATACCTGACATAATAAAAACATTAAGATACACATTTACATTGATATAATACTCTTACAAATTTATCAGTATTGCACAATGTCTTTTATAATTAATTTAACAATACCAAATTGAGAACAAGTTTAATAATTACCAGTGAATCCATGGGCTGGAAATATATAAAATTACACACAAAAATTAACATTTATCTTGATATTTGTACGGTTTATAATTAACCCCTTAACTGCCAATTAAAAATTACTGGATTCGCTACCCAATGCCATCTTTTTCCACATAGGAGCGCGAATAAGATGTATTGGGATGGGGGAAGGAGAGAAATAAATAACCAAGTCCTCTGAAATAAGTAAATCCTTCGCAAACACTGTCAAAGTCCTTTTATAGTATTCCAAAGCCTTCAAAATAATTTTATGGATAGCAGTGCAAAGAAAATATAGTACTTCGGGAAGACGTATATATACGTCCGAGGCAGTTAATGCTTTTGCTGAGCGAGATGTCTGTATAAGCCTGTGGCAAGATTAAAGTCGTATTGTAGCTTTGGCGTCAAAGTATAGTATTATTAAACGCAATGCATTGTTATTGAATAGAGGGGAGAAGGGGGCGCGATGAAAATTATGATTGAACATTGAGTCGCAAATATTGAAAGTTTGAGAAGCACTGCTTTAAAATCTTCCTTTCAGTGAAATAAAAGTTAATTGATCAGAGGTTAACAACCTTGTAACTGTGCCATTCTACTTATATGATTCAGAATGCAAAATAGTAGGAAATATTTGAAGCATCATATCGATTCCTGTGCCAATACATGCAGAATGAGGGAATATAAATCATGAACACAGATTTAGAGTTTTATTACAAATTAACTATGCATCAGTTGTGCATATGTACATGCACTGACACTGGAAAAAATTCCAACACCAAGAAAAGCTTATGTTATATGAACGAAAGTTTGGTAGGCGTGTTTATACGTATGAAAAATGACATCGATTCAAATGAAGCTAGTAGCCCCACTCAGTACTTGCAAATCGGGGTTGCTTTAAATGAGTGCTCTAAAGCTCGTGAGAGTTATCTGCTCGTGAAATTTGACGTATTGAGTTGATGTTAGCCAATGCTTTAATAAGACGAAGAAGCCATTAACAATAGCTCACCGAATTTGAACGAATTCGTGTAATAGGGTTACGAGAAGATGGATTTTCTTTCCTCGATATTAAAGAAAGACTTCGCAACAATGTATCCACTGTGCGTGATTGATGGAAGCAGTGCTCAAGGGACAGTATGACAGCAGGAGCATTCTCGTGTTTTTCCCAAATATACTGACTGCAAACATGTACGTCGGTCTGGTAATTCAAAGTATAGTACTGCCATTCATGGACAACATTCAAGAGGGAGTTTTTCAACAGGATACCGCTGTTGAAACGCAACTTGCTCTGCAGAGGGTTGACATGTTGCCTTGGCCTGCGAGATCACCAGATCTGTCTCCAATTGAGCACTTACAGGATGTCATTGAATGACAACATCAACATCTTCCACAGCCAGCACTGACCTTCCCAGTATTGATACAACAAGTACAACAAGCATGAAACTTCTTACCACAAAGTGACATTCGGCACCTGTATGACATAATAAATACAGGTTTACCTTCAAAATTCTGGATGTTACACCGGCTATTAATGTAACAGCATTTTACATTTGAAATGCATTTTCTTGAGCAGAAATTAACCTGTGATCTTGAAAATTTAATCAACTAAACATGTTAACCAAACAATTGCATTGTCCACATTTCATTACTCTCCAATAACTTATTCTCGGTGTTGGAATATTTTTCCGTCAGTGTATATTATGTATCTTTACATAATTTAATAAATCAGAAAGAAACATAAAAATATAAGTATTCCTTCTATATAGATCAGCATAAAATATTTTAATGCGAAGCTTGTTCTTGCACCGCTCTATTTCATACCGCAATATCAAAAGTGTAATTTATGACTTTTAGTTCGACATGTGATTCTGAACGTTTATGTTACTGAAAAACTTACTAAGAAACTCCAAATATTTTTATGAAAGAAAATATTTGTTTATAAGATTATAGAACCAAAAACGGAAAGCATAGTACATGTACTTTTCTTGAAAAAATTATATCTCTCCTGCAATGACGACCAACAGTTTAAAATAGCTATCGATTTATTGTTAGAGCTATATTTCAGATGTTTTCGTTATTTTGTAAATTTTGATTTCCATAATTCTGAAGATTCAATTCATCCAAAATCGACAAGTGTGTAAAAGGGTGTAGAACGCTACTGAGAACATTACAGCGTGCCGTGGCTTGCCTACGCCTGCAATCGATTAATTTAAATTACCAGATAAAAAAAATTGTACACTATGCGTATAATTGTATTCATGTATGCCAATAAATTGTTTCAAATTGTTATTTTGAACTCCAATTAGATTGAATGTTAATGTCCTATAACTTCCACTTATTATTGTTAGCTATATTGTTCCACATCTCTCAAAATTTTAAGCATTATATAATATTCTGGATAGGCTGATTTCATGAACCTCCCCCCAAAAAAAGATGAGCTAATTGTACAAAATGAAAACAATTCAATAAACAGACTTGAAGTTTCGCGAATTTTTGTACAGGACTTAAAAAGTGCATTGCAAAAAATTAATAAAAAATAAAATCCAATTAATAAGTTCACTAGCTTGATGCTAAAGATTTTCAAGAACCATTTCTAATAATTTTCCTCGGTATTTAAATAGTATAAATAGAATAATCTATAAGCATTTATGTTTTATTCCAATTTTAGATTATTACGTTATATATAGTTCTCTTTACTTTCGGTTCTCAAAAAATGTCCCAAAATTACTGATGATTTTCATTCCTAAATAATGTAATGTGTAACATTATGCATAAAACTGAAAGAATAAATAAAATATTACTGTAATATGAGGTCTTACCCTTTTTGGGGTACCATGTTATAGTTCCAAATGTAATGCGTTTAGTTCGCAAACTGGATTCACACAAATCAAAATTTGAAAAACATTTTTACATTGAAGTTACTGATTTCCCAGAGCGTTTTCAATTTAACAGAAAATGTACATTATGTTAGCTGCAGTATGAAGATATATATTATCCTAAATTAAAATCAACGTACTCTAAACGGAAATCCTCCAAAAGTTAGAATGGTTGGGATCGACTATTCTTTTTTAGAAAGTAGAGCAATTCGTAAAATCAAAATCTCTTCTAAACTAAGCTACTCAAGAACGCCATTACATCCTAAAGTTTAAGGTATCCGACTACTTCCAACAACTTTTATTTTAAAAAAAATAGAGATCTGAGGATTAGGGAGATTTTTAGATTTGTTCAGTACATTTTAAGAAAAATGTGCTAAAATTAAGAAGAGAAAAAGAAATTATTATTACTAAAACGGGAGAAAATGGGCAAAAATTTACAAAAAATAACATAAACGGGGCCCATTCTGTACCAAAAGATTATGAACAAATTTTCAATTTTTCAATTCTGATGTGTTGCTATGTAATTCATTTTTGAAATGACCTCCTGCATAAGAGGTAGTTTAATTTTTACAAAAAACTAGAGCACTTTATCTTAGTTATTATATGAAATTGCTTAAAATAGCAGTGATTATATTCACATAAGGGACTGCACATTTTGTAATAAAACAGTGATTAATGAGTCTGAAGGTTAAAAACACTTCTATTATTATATTCAGAGAAAACACAAAAAAATTTCAGTTGATCATTTTGAAAAATTTTTTGAGGGAGAATCGCTGTCCCTGTTCTAGCATTTTCAAAAAACACACATTTCGAGTAAAATGCATTTTAAAGTATGGCATTTTGCTTTAAGTAGTGACATCTGCCTTTTCTAAAACATTTGCAGTTTTTGTTCTAGTGAACGAAAAGTAATAAACCTGGTATTTTTTTTATCAAAGCTATTTAAAATGGTCTATAAAATAAAGTCATAATAAATTTGTCAATATTTGGTGAAATTCACAATTTTAGGGTAGTCGGATACCTTAAAAATGCATTTTGTAATAAACTCCGGTTTGTTTTAGTTGCTCTTTAATATTTTCAACAAATATATTAATAGAAAATAAAAGGGCGTATTCTAGAAGAAACAGAATTGATTAAAAATACAAACAACTCGTAAAATGTAATAAGTAAAAATAAAAGAGGGAAGTTTGACATATGTATTATAAAAATAAAGTTCAATTTAATGGTATTAGTGTTGTATCATCTGTAAACTAAGCAATCCACAAATGTATTAATGTTCTCATAAAAGAGTAAAATATATTGTCATTTTTTCCGTACTGTTCTTTTCTTTGAATCTTAATCAGTCTTTTCACTCCCAAAATGCATTTATTTCAATACAACAACAATGTTTCTAATAGTTTTTAATCCACAAACGTGAACATATTACTATGTAACTAATTCAAAAAAAATTCTTTTTTTTTTTTAATCACGAGTACTTGTATAGTCCAAATGTACATAATTTCGTACTTCAACTTGTATCTTGAAATACTTTATTCCGTGTTGAAATTCTTAAAATAAACCAAATTTTTTTTTATCAAAGATTGCTTAATGGTTTCAATATCATTAAGTATAGATAAATTTCAATTCATCTTTCATTCAAATTTTCTGTATAATTTAATCAATATTATTTGAAACATGATTTTTCATGTTCTTGAAATTTTGTCATCATTTTCTATCAAACCTAAACTTTTTTAACTATTCAAATTAGTCTTCTGTAGCAAAATAATTATTTTACAAAAACAGTTTTTAATTAAAAATAAAAATAATCATGTGTAAAATTTTTTGAAAAATACTTCTGACATTATTACAACAAAAAGTAAGTTCGTTGGTTTTTTTCTGGAATTAACTAAATTCAAATAATCAAAAAGTTTTTAATCAGTTTTTATCAGTTTATATCATATCAGTATTATATATAACACACATAAAGTTTGTTAGGAATAAGTATTTAAGGGAAATAAAATTTATATCAAAGCTGTAATTTTGAAGTTTATAAGCAGTATTATAATTTGTAGGAATATTTTGACTATTATAATTACAATTAAACAATTTTCTACAACTAGATATTTTTCTTTGAAGACTGCAAATACCTTGAATTTTATTTAAATAAACTAAAGAAGCATAACGATAATACAAAACTGAAAAGAGTAAACTGACTTCTCATTTTACTAACCATAAAGCTAATCATGTCAGTATAACGACATTTACTAACAAATAATAAAATAATATAATAAGCAAAAAAAATATAGTAATTATTGTTTATAGAGAGTATCGATAGTAGAATGTTCGATTCGAATCAAACATTTCAGAACAAAAACTTTTCTACACCAAAACCTGAGATTAGAATTTAATATGACTCATGTCTTTGAATAGTTTCAAGACTTCCTGGTATGTTGTAATATAACGTCATAACAAAATTACAAACTACAATTTGATATAAAATATTCGAGACAACCTTTGAGATAACCGTAAAAAAATACAATTATAACAATCTGTAACCATAATATGTTCGATTGTTAAATTTTGAGATCAGAATTCTTCAGTCATCTTATCTGTTTTTTTAGAAATTTTTCACTTGACTTTGGCCTTGTTCGCTCACCTGTTGTAAGGAGCACAATTCTTGAACATTATTTTTTATGCCATTGACATTTTTCTACTTCATCCACTATGTTCTAGCATCACATTCTTTTTTAACTGAACACAAATGGATGTGAAATTTCAATCACAAATCTATCAGTTTATTTGTGCGGACCAGATGTCTTAACAGATGCTTCTGAAAGGTTAAGGTATTGTGCATCTTGATTATTGTAATCTTTAATTTTATTTTAGTTCATATTTTTGATATAGCCCGGTTTATATATCCAATTGCGGCTGATTATTATCCCCCTTTTTGTCAACGTGTTTTGTTTTATTTACTGAATCCCGGAAATGAACGGTTCAACAAACGGTAAGAAAGTTTTCATGAAGAAGGTTCATTTACCTTTATCAGATGGTTACCTGATTTAGTTTTGGTTTAAGATGTAATAGTTATAATTTTCAGATGCTTGAAGAGAAGTTTTATAAATTGTTGAAGGAAAGAGATTTGAAAAAAGTAAAATAAATTATATTGTTAATTATATGAAAAATATCCTTTTTTATGAGAAATTTAAAAGGATGAAGTATTTTAGGAACCTATTGCAGCTTTCAACATTTAAAAAGAATTAACTCATTTGATATTGTAGATTAATTGAATTTTAAAACATTACACGATGGGGAAACATAATTTTAGAATAAAATTTCAGCTTATATTGTCTACAAACTCTGCCTCTAAAATCTCTATTTCTAACTAATAATATCAACAATAAAATTTCAGAATTTTTTTATACATGAATTATTATTTATTATTTTTACAATTATTATTATTATTATTATTATATGCAATGGAGCATAACATGTGAGTAGGAACATATTATTCTGAAATTTAACTTTTCTTTATTACAACATTCATTTTATTCACAAAAAATAACATAATGAGAAACGTTTTAAACAGCCCTCTAAACAGCCTTTTGAGCTTTTGTGTAGCCCTATTAATAGCCTTTTGAGCTTTTAATAGACCTATTAATAGCCTTTTGAACTTTTAATAGCCCTATTAATAGTCTTTTGAGCTTCTTACTGCCCTATTAAATACAGCACAGCACAACTGGATGTTAAGCCAAATAAATTTTGAAACAAAGAGAAAAAACATTAATAAAAATTAAATATTTATACATGATTTGTGTGTGTATAAATAATCTGTTATTACTTAAGATTATATATTATTATTGTGTGTTATTATTATTATCCTTAATATTATTATTATTATATTCTTCAGGAATTTCTGTCAATTACTTATATCCAGACAAAATAAGCAATCAACGCCTTTATTTCTTTTCTTAAATGTATACTGAACATTATATCTGACCCTTAATTAAGATTTAAATTATTCATTGTAATTCAGTAATAATAATAATAGTTACTTTTTAAAATGTTGAAAAACATTCACCCATTTTTAAAGTATTTTTTGGACTAAACTGTTTATTTATATATATATATGTATATATTTCTAAGTTATAAAATGAGAATAGAGAAAAATGTTCCAACAAGAAAAAAATTCCAAAGTAGGCTAGTTTTTTTACTTTTAAAAATATTTACCTTAACTCATGGCCCTTTTTCAATAGATATTTTAAATCTAAGCAACGACAAAGAGCCGTTTGAGAGGCGATGCACTCCGGTTTGGACCAAGAAAGAACCAGATACTGAACTACAGAAGTTCAAAAATCTTATCGAAAAGAAATATAATCAACATACTAGTAAGTTTTTATTTTTATATCGAAAGGAAGTAGTTTTTTTCTCATAAAAAATTATTTGCATGTTTTCATCTGCTTGTCTAATAATTTTGTAAGTATATGAAATAAATGAAACGTGTTTTCCTCTGAGGTCCTTTATATGAACCTTTATAAAAAAAACACATTGGATGTGTGTGTTATTAAATCAGAAATAAACCAACAAACACTTACAAGAGTTGTGAATAAATTTAAAATTGGTTCTTTTAATATATCAAGGCTGTTGTGCATAATTACATCCAATTCTTTCGTTATGAGGAAACGTTACAGCAA
>BMAO01034247.1:0-40428 GCA_019973975.1 Trichonephila clavata | reverse complement strand
AGATAAGAGGCATTGCAAAATTGGCATGGAAAAGAAGAAAAAGAAATCGCGGTTGTAACCCGAGAAGGCTACTTATACTTTTTCTTTACCAATCCTTTCCCAATGGAACTATCAAAGTGTCATTTATCTTAAAATTTTCCCTATTCTGATTCAAAAGAATGGATCTTTAATCTCTTTTCCCCAACGAATCTTCCCTATGAGGTTTTTATTTTTCAAACAGCGATACAGTTTCAACGAGAATGTTATCTTTAAAATACTTGGTGAAAGCGTGTTAGGTAGAGATATCGCATTAAAAGAGTTTGCAAACTCTTTTATGAGAAAGTTTCTTATGAATTATTACTAAAATTAATCGAGAAATAGTTTTAATTTGTCATTCTTAAAATTTCCCTATATAGTTACCATCCAGAGTTATGCTTTTTACCCAGCGTTTCTTGACATTTTAGTGGGTTTTATTATGGAATTTAGAAAATTGTGTCGGAAACCATTGTTCTACATCTTGAAAGATGGCAGTTATGTTGTTGAATATCTGATTTCGTAATGAAGCTCTTTTGAGTTCTAAAAATAAGAAAAACTTCTTGAGGTGATATTAACCAATTAACTGTGATTGACGAGTATATTTGTCATGCGTAAAAAGTAGTGATCATTGCTATTTAAATTGTAACTTTTGAGAAAAACCAAACATATATTCTCAAACTTAAAGACTTTTAGAATATTTCGAGGTCAAACCTATGAAAAACAAATAAACAAGTAAAATAAAAGTATGAAAAAAAAAAAAATAAGATTAACTTCTGCCTCCTCATACGCACCGCTGAAACAACGTATAAGTTCGCATAACGAACTTATTTATGTGTGATAATATTTTTGGATGTTAGACTTTAAGGGGCAAAGATAAAAGTCAGAAAGTTGTTTCATAAATAAAGTTCTTCAAGTACGGTCAGCCATGGAACAAATGAATGAAACCGACCAGGCACTGAGTCCATTGATAGCTGCTGGCCCGAAGTTACCTAACTATCGAATGGTGTAAATGTCGATTGCTTGATGTTTCAATCGTGTGCTGACATTAAAGTATTGGGCCCAATGTGCTGTGTTGCCTAAAGAATAGTTATTTTATTGGTGTGAGAAAATCAAGTATGCTTTATAGTAAGAGGACTGTGGTCAACCTTACAAGGACCTACTCTAGAACTTCCTTAGTGTCAAGACTGGTAAAAAATATTTTGTCAGTAAAAAAGAAAGTAAATCGGAATACATCTCTCAGCTTGGGAATATTGGAGGTCACTAAAATTCCTAAATATCCATAAAAACTTACGGTCGGAAGGATAGTTTGGCCTAATGAACCGCGGCCAAGCTAAATTACTTTTATAGACTCCACTCTTGCAATAAGTATTAGTAATAAAATTAGCAATTTTCTAAAATAAGTCCATCTTTTTGATCAATATTTTAACAGCGACGCTGCTTTTGGATTGACTAATATATTCGTCATCGCTTGATTTCAGTGACACACATAGTTGGCATGGTTTCAAAACTGGTACTCTACAGTTAACTGATTGAGGTGAATAGGGCGTATGTGACAAAACTCATCACTTTAAGGGTCAACCACAATTCGAAATGAGTGAGCCGGTGCACTGTCGGCAAGAAAAGGAACATATTTGGTAATCATACTGCCGCATTTCTTTATCGGAACATCACAAAATTTGTTCAAAAGTGTTAATTAATAATCATTAGTGATTGCCTGAGTCTTCTGATGGTAGTCTGTTAACACAACTTCGTGACTTTTCCTCAAAACAGACAGTAAGAGTTTTCTACAGAATTCTGTATTTAAGCCTTCTTGGAAAAGGTGAGTTGCTGTGCTTTTAATCCTTGCTCATCTCTTTAATCTCTGAATCATAGTTCTCAGGCGCCAAAAAATTCTTTGTCTTTCTCAATGAGTTTTCAAAAACTTGACAGGTAAATGTCATGTTTTGTTTTTTGAAAAGGAGTTAATAATTGTATAGCCCAGTGGCTGAGTGGTAGTGCTATCGCGTTTTCCACACCACAGTTCCAGAGTTCAAACCCCGGGCTGGGCATGGTAGCCTCAGCTTTTTAACCCATTCAGTGCTCCATAATTGAGTACCGAGCTGCTTGGGAACTAACACTGGTGGCTTCGCGTCAGTCTGACCACCTGCTGGAACATCTGCTCATGCATCCGGCCCCAAGGTCATGAAAGTTGAGATGGGCACTGTAGGACCTTTGGCTCTCTGTGGGCCCCTGAGTTTAGTTTGTTAGTAATTGGGGATATAACGTTCTGGCATCTTTGACATGTGTAATTCTTTATAACGGTTCTAATATTTGTGCATAAATTTGTATGAGTATACACTTTGTATTCTTTCATACTTTTGTATGTTAAAGAGTTGAGAAACATTCTACTGATGCACAATTGTGTAATTTACTATGTTAAGATAAAAATTTATTGAAAATATAAAGTTATATAAAAATACTAAAAACAAAACATGGAAGAAATATGGTGAGAAAATTGATCAATAAAAGCATAAAGAAGAACTTTAATAAAATATTTAAACGATTCTTCATATGGTAATACTGTCAGAATCTTAATTTGGAAGATTTTTATATCTGAAAAATTACTCCGTGTGTCTTCTACTCGTATATTCGAATGTTTGACAGAAATAACATTAAATTCGTAAGAAAACTCCATATGATTTGGAAATAAGGGCTTAGTCGACATGTTTTTAGAATGATTTTATATTTATCAAAATATGTAAAACACACAAATAATAAAAAAAAAGATTTCAAAATGATTAAAAGAACGAAAATCATTTATTTCTCTTTCTTTTTAATTTTTTTATTCTTTGACGGCGTTGTTGTCCGTTTTGTACAATTTTTTAAATCTGAAAGATTAATTTCTTATCTTCTTTGATTTATATAAATGACTTTTTCCCAAGACTATTTTCTTTAAAAATCTTACAATACTAAATTGAAAAAAAGTAATGAAGATTTATTCTATACAACTAGTTAAAATAAATATTTATCAAGCTGATAGTATCCAAGTTGCAGACAAGAATAGGTATTTTTCAAGTGACTTGATAACTTGATCGTAAAGTGAAAATTGCGTTATTTTTTTAAAATATGAAGATGATAGTAAAAAAAAATCCAAACTGAAATGTTGTGGGTGTTGCCTTAGAATTTAATAGAAATAAATTTCTTGAGCTATAGTTTGCTTTTAAAAAACGTACATTACGAATTTAATTAATTTAACATATTTATGGAGTTTAAGATAATAATAAAACTTTCAAAGAATTCTCTGTGAGTTTTGTTTTTGCCAAAAATACTAGAGTTGACTTTTACAATATTACTTCATTCTAGCTGTAAGGTTTTCTCTAATCAATTACTATCAAGTTCTTGTAATGAAATATATAAATTTTTATCAAAACATTTCGAGGGAGGAGGAAGCTTATATTTTTTCATCAATATACATAAAATAAACGTTTCATAGAGCTTAAAATAACTCAAAACTTTACCCAGTAGAGGCTATACTAAGATGAAAGAAGAAAACAAATTCTTAAAGTCGGAAAAAAATTAAAAATAAGCATAGAAAACTTAAAGTCGGTATTTGTGGATCATTAATATACCTTTAACTTTTTTCAAAATTCTAAGGTAGTCTAGAACTTTTAGGCTTATTTATTATTGGACGATTCTCAGTAATTTTCTTTTTCTTTGAGGTCATAAATTGAATTTTTTTCTTTGACTTCTGAAAATTAGAATAAACGCAGAAATTAATTCATTTTTGAAAAAAGTTATATATTTAAATTTCCATTGTACTTCGGAAACAGCAATAATTTTTTCCTTTCAATTCCTGATCAACAAATGGTTCATTTATGAAAACACTGATTCTCAACCTTTTTTTTTGTTGCGGTACACTTTTAGCGATTTTAAATTTTGGCGGTACACTAACAATAAAATGAGAAAAGTCAGCGTTTTACTTATCTATAATACACTGTAAAATATTTTATAATAATACGACAAAAATAACAATGTTTATTGAGTAATTAATTAAAAAATTAAGAACACATTTAATACAATTTTTGATTAATTTCATTCATATTTGCTCATAAAAATGATAATGCACTCTCATTTTGTCACCTACATTAAAAAGCTTCGATCTTTTTTTTTTCATTTTTATATTTGTTAATGCTGAAAATTCAAATTCCTAGAAATCAGATATAAAATTCCGCAATATTTAAAATTTTTTTTAGTATATTAATGGATAATGCCTCTAATTTTGAGCCAAAATGAATTAACTGACTCTTTCGAATGTTTTGAAATTAAACCTCTATTTCTACAGAGCGAAATAAGTTCTTCTGCATTCAAAGTTAATTCATATACAGATGTATCCGCTATCACAAATGTATTACTAACCCAATGAAATTTTTTTTTCTAAATTAAAAAAATAATGAATAAATCTTCTCTAGTATTGTCAAATGATCAGTAAAAATTTTATGAATAGTTTATTTCAAAGAAACGGCCAAATGATTCATTCGGTTAAGAATTTTTAATTTTTTTTTCTCAGAGTATAATTAATAATTTAAAAAAATTGGCAGCACACTTCAAGAATTTATGGTCACTGAAACCGTGGCACAATAGTTGAGAATCACTGGTGTAAAATAAAAAACTAGTACAAACACAAAACAAACCTTTAACCTTTGTAGAAGTACTGACATAATACAGTCGACTCTTGCTAATTCAAACCTTCAATAATACGAACCTCTCGCTAATTCGAAGTATATGCTCAGTTCTTAGAAAAACTCTTGATATTTCAAACTAAATCAATACGTTTTGGGTATACTCAATATTTCGAAGTAAAATCTGTGGCAGGCCAGAATAAATCAAGTGATAATTCGAAGTGATTTATTAAAACTCTCGACAATTCAAACTTTCCTTATCATGTAGAGTTCTATAGCAAACAGGTTGGAGCTTATATATTTTGTGTTGTATTATGTTGTTTTTGTTATGCTTGTCTCCCCTGGAACGTGATGACTGTTGGAGTTGTCCCCGATAACTCTGACAGAAGTTGAAGTGTCAATAAACAAACTACGCGCAACTTTTCTCTTGAAAATCATGTTGACGAGGACGTATTTCAAGTTTCATTTATTCTGAAAAATTTATTGACAAAGCTAGATTGAATATTATAAACCAAAAAAAGATAACAGATTTTTCGTTAAAAAATTATTTATGGACAGTATGTATTCTTTTAATAGTTGTTTTTAATACACATATGAATTCTTTCAAAAACAGGAGAATTTTAACTTCTGTTTAATATTTATACTGTATATAATTGTTGTTTCATTACAAAGTTTCAAATTTATATGTGAAGAAAATTTTTCTTCGTGTATTTTGGGAATTTTTTGCTACCCTTTTCGATAATTCGAAGTTTTTCATTGGTCCTTTCAACTTCGAATTACCAAGAGTCGACTGTATTTCAAAGAAAAAAAAATCTAATGAATCGTGTTTATTTGTGTATTTTCATTCAGTTATTTTACTACGCGCTAGTATAAAAAGTACGAAAAAAAAAGAACGAACGATATTTGATAAATGCATCAACTGCTAGTACTAGATGTGTAAGAAATGTGGCTGACAGATCCGTTCTGGTATTGCTCGAGTTCAGGTGTGTTTGTGAAAGTGTTTCTCGTTGTATTTTTCTTTCTTCGTTCGTTTTTTGTCATAGGAAGTGAAAGGTTTTTTACTATTTTGCATTTGTTTTCTTTTTTTTGTTGTATTGGTTGAAAGGCCGAATTTTTCTTGTATGGGAGGAATTGTCGAGTATTGCTTTTTTATTTTTAGAATATTCATGAAATGTTATTTTTATAGGTATAAAAGTTTATTTTGTGATCTAAGAAAATTATTCAATAAATTTTCGAATATTCCTATTCAAGTAAAATAATTTAAATAAATAAAAAAATTATTTAAAAAATTTACATAATTTAATGTTACGGATTTTTAACATTCATATCAGCTGTATGTATTCAGCAAAAAAGCGACTTACTCATTCATTCACCATGGAATATCCCTAGAACTAGTAGACCGACACACTTTAATTTTAGCACACATCTTTCTTTTGTCGAATAGAGATCCGCTAAGAGTTAGTTTTGCGGAAATCGACTTTCAAAAACGATTTTGTTGAGATACTATGGTGTTATACACTGCTGACCATGAAAATTGCAACTCCATGAAGGAAACAAATACACAAAAAAGATATGTAATAAACGTAAATAGTATGTATGGTATAAAGGCAAAATGATTAAATTAATCAGTTCACGCTGCTTTCAACAGTGGAGCATGCGAATTTACGCTTCCAGATGTTGCAAGCAATGTTGGGCAGCATATCGTGTAAACTTGTAGATTATTTATATGTTCTCAATAAAGCTATGATACGCGCGCCACCTAGGTGTGGTTTTTGAAACTCATTTCCCCCCTCTATAAAATCCCCATCATTTCATTCTGCCATTCCCTAATTTTCATGCAATTCTGCTGCATAGTTTTTGCTTTTGATTGCTTGCAAATTTTAAGTTTACTCGTGGATATCCGGTATTTATAATCATAGAAATATAATATTTTTGAACGTATTCTGTAGTACCAAATTGTGATTCTTTCTTTAAAAAAAACTATACTCCTAGATCATACCCAGAGAATTGTTAAACCAAAGTTTTATGCTCGGTTCTTTCATAAAAAAAATAATAAAAAATGGAATCTTTGAAAAACACATTAATTTTTTAAAGTCTCACTGCGAAAACTCGTAATCATAAATGCAAACCTAGAGAAAATATTTTCAATTTCCATTTCTTCTTTTTCGTGGAAAGAGAAAAAAAACCGAGATAATTTTTACTACGTCGTAAGAACTTCCATCATTTAGAAATCATCGATATATTGGCAGAGCTTCTTTATAGGGGAGATTAAATCGATATCTAAGAAATATTCCAATTTTCGCTTGAAGACTTAGAATGAGAGATTTTCGCCGGAGAGCAATAAAAGTCTGGAAAATATCAAGAAGCTTTTATCGCTTCTGAATACAGCCATTGATCTTAAAAATTTTATCTACCAAAATTCAGCACCAGCGGCTTTATTGCTCTTATAAATATAATTTTTTATTTCGCGATGAATTCAACTGTGTCCTATATAAATCTCCTTATTTATAATTGGTTGTTTATAGCAATGATAAAATTGGTTTGTCACAATTGCTTTAAATTTGTTTTACTTCTAAATTATTGTAAGAAATCGTAGAATTTCACTACTGTAAATTAATTACCCTTGAAGTTATTGAAAGAAAGTTTTGTTTTAGTTTTTTCTCATATGTATTCAATAATTATGTTTATAACTTATTTCATAGGCCAGTTTAACATTAAACATGAATACTGTTTATTTTTTGAAACTTTATCTTTACTGTGAAACTTTTTTTTAGCTTCTTAGCTTCTTTTTACTTCATAAAACTATTAAAATATTTTCAAGAAGGCTATGTAATCCCCTTTTTGTTTGATTTATTTATGATGTTAAAGACTAAAAATAGAAACTTTAATCCAGGGGTACTTAACCTTTTTTTCTACCGGGGCGCATACATATGTTGGCTATTTCATGCGGGCCGCAACACGAGGATTAACGAAGAGGGGGAAGGAGAAATGCTTTAAAACCAAGATAACATAGAAAATTTAAAATGTGGTAATTGATCAAACTATTAAAGCTCCTATTTTGATTTTTATAATTTTTTATATTTTTTATTTTTGTCACTTGTTTTTTCTAAATTTGAAGCATTTAAAAATCACTCTGTCACAATTTCTACATCAGTAAACGGTTTCATTTTTAGCAATAATATAAAAAATTTATAGGATGCTATTGTTATCATTGTGGCATTACCACTGACAAAACATTTTTTCTGTTGTAATGATTTTTTAAGAAAGCCTATTTATCTTCTCTTGAAAGAGATCTTCGAGGAAAAGTGTTATTGAACAATTCCTGTTTATTAGTATTTTTTAAATACACTTTTGTGACAAATCAAACAATTATGAACCATGCTTGTTTTTCTCTACAAAATAGTCAACTCCCCAATCGTCTTGAAACAATCCATTTACTTCGAATATTTTTCGCTTAAAAGATATGAAATACGGTTAAAAATTAGTTCCTCTCATAAAATACTCACTACTACAGTGTTGTCTATTATCACTAATCAGAAAAAAATATAAATTCGCACCCATATGACATCGACAGCAAAAAGCAAAATTGATATACAGTAGAAGTCCATTAGTCCGGCATCCAACAGTCCGGAATGCCCGATAGTCCGGCATCGCTCCAGAAAATTGTAAAAATTTTGGTTTTCTCCAAAAGTGTGTCTTTAAAGCTAATAAAAACGCTTGAGAGCTATTCGGAAGTTTTCGGGGTAGTTCGGGATCATCCGGAAGCGCTCGGTATTGTTCGGAAACAATTAGCAGCCGGCTAGTCTCAGCTGTCACAACAAATTCAGGTGCAGTGCAGCTCCGTTAATCAATCACGAAGCGTCTTCGCCATTTTTTTGTGCGTCGTTGTTTTGTGTCCTTTCACATCGCAGTAAACGTAACTTTTGAAACTGTTTATAAAAAAGTGATTTTCGTTCTAACTGTACAGTGACCAGAAGCTGCAGAATCACTAAATAAGTTTATCTCTTTTGCTGAGGCTAGTACTAGCTACAGTGTTTCAGAAATTATTGATTTCCATATCATTAAAAATAAATTTTATACTAAACGCCAAAAGTCAAGAAAACAAAAAGACATTCGTGACTTTTTTAAATCTAAGTGAAATATGTTTTACAGTACGTGTACATACATTATATGAAATGTAAAATAAACTTTGTTGTATGTATTTGCATACTGTATTTGTAGTTTAATTATTAACCTAATTGTTCTTATAATTACCGCCCGATAGACCGGAATTTTCGGTAGTCCGGCACCGAGCCGGTCCCGAACGTGCCGGATTATCGGACTTCTACTGTATTTGATTTTTTAAACAAAGAATTTCCTACCAAATTTCCATAAATGAATTTATCATAGCAATGGGCCATGACCGGGACACTTAAAAAGACCCGGTGGGCCGCATGCAGCCCGCAGGCTGAGTGTCCCTGCTCTAATATACGAGATTTAATGTATTCAGGGACGTCTTAAGGCATGAGTCAACTGAGCCCGGGACCTGGGCCTCAGGTTCGAAAATCAACTGTTATTCTCGGGTATATTCTCTGAAAATCCGAGAGTCATGAACTATATGGCAACAGCGACACGACTGCATTGTTATGTAATGCCTAGGCCTACTAACCATACACCATTAATTACTCATTTAGTTATATAGGGGCAGTCGGTTTGTCCCTAGGTCTGTCTGATAGTAATCACACACCTTTATTTGTTACGGTTATAATCTATAAGAGAATTTAGTAACGTATGCAGTGACGTAACGGAGAATGTTAGGCCCCCCTGCATAGTCAGGTTTTGGGCCCCATGTTGGATCTTAGAAAGGATTGCAAAACCATAACATAATATAGGCTTTGGGCCCCCTAGAAACCTGCCCCCTCTGCAATGCGGCAGTTGCGGGGTGTACGTTACACCCTGTTATGTATAGTGTATACTTAAATGGGTCGTAAGTGAGGCTTACTTTTTTACACTGTCTACTTTTAAGTATTAAGACACCAATAAAGATGAGGATATCTGCATTCCTGATCTACTTCACGCCTTCTGCAAATTATCGTGTAGGAAACAGCATTGACATCAATTGCATATAAGATGCCCCGAAACAAAGCTATCTGATTTCGAGAAGGATATAGTTGTCGGATATTATCGAAATATCCATTCTTAAGGGACATATCTAGTGAGTTAAACATTCCAGAATCGACAATAGCGTTTGTGATTAAAAGGTGAAAGGTTGATTGTCGGAATGCACATTGACCCAGCAGACCCACGAAACTAAGAGACAACCAATGAGTGGTGTCCAAAGAAATTCGCAAAAAAAAAAAAAAACTGTACCAAACTCATACTCCAGGAGTTCCGACAAGCATCCGGGACTGTAGTTTCGTTAACTACCATCCATAGGGAAGCCTATTTACTTGATTTCCATGGTCATGCTGCTACCTATAAGCCTTTGATTACAAAATCCAACTGCGCTGTTCAATTGAATTGGGGCAAAGCACTTCGAAATTGGATCGTAAAGGAGTGGGAACAGGTTATCTAGAGTGATGAATCTATACCAGTTGCATGGCAATGTCTAGACTTGGAGTATGCCAGGAGTACGGTTTTGCCAGAATGCATTGTGCCTTTAGTAAAGTTTGGTGGTGATAGTTATGGTCTGGGGATATTTCTCGTAGTATGGACTGGGACCTTTGATCTTCATTCATTGTAAGCTCAACGCCGACACCTCCCAAACTATTCTAGAAAAAAATGTTCTTCCTACGCTGTCGCAATTTTACGGGGGGATCATAATGCCACTTGTCACGTTGAGAGGACTGCCTTGGATTAATAAGATGATCATTAGGTGAACAACTACATATTGACTGGCCTGCGCAGAGCCCAGACATCAATCCAATCGAAATTCTCTGGGGGGGGGGGTAAGTTGGATCACCGAATTAAGAGGTGTGGCATCCATTCAAAATCGGTGAAAGAACTTGCATGTCTTCTCCAAGCCCCTGACAAGAAGAAAATAACATTGTTCACCATCCAAACACTTGTGGAAAGCATTACCCGAAAGTTTAAGGCTATAATTGCCTCAGGTGGAGGCTGTACTACCTATTGAATATGAATAAATATTTTTCATGTCTCTTACCACAGGTGTCCAGTTACTTATTGGTAGATAGTGTATAAGACACAGAGCCTTCAGAGAGTCTTAAAGATTCATTGAATGTATTTAACGTTCACGTTGGAAATAAAGTTTGAGTTCTTATTAAAAAAAATTCTCTGCATTTTTAAAATTCATTTTATGTGTGAAGCTTAATGTCTACTAATGCGGCACTCCCGTTAACTCTTAAGTTCATTTCAGTTAACTATCATAATACCCAGATTCTCTTATCAAACTTCTAGTCTGCATTACATGTGAGTTAATCTAGTCTGATTAAATTCAAAGATAACGCTACATGATTAATCAATCTCCATTTAAAATTGAAATAATTTAGTTTATTAGATTACAAGTTTAAACGATTACATAACAAATTTAAGCATTAAATTAAACAAGAATAAGAATTGAGAAACATTGAATAATAATTAAGAAATCATTTTCACTTATCTGAAACGAAGATGAGGGATTGAAGGCGGCCCCGAAATTAATACTGCGGATCTTTTCACAGCATATCTGAAATAATTAAAAAGTGGTCTGTCGAAAACTATCGCACAGCGCCTTTTAAGGGAGGACCCAACGCCCCAATTGTGCTTCCGCGCACTCTTTTACTATACCCCCTATTGGTCAACCCCAAGGCGCAAAGTTACAATTTTAATTAAATTTATGAGGCTATTCACCCTTGATTGCTTGTGAATGCACCCCAGTCTAAAAAATTTCAAGAACATCCTGTATACAAGGGAAACACGCAAAATTACGAAAAGTCGGGGACCATCCTAATGCCAGACTCCCATCACTACATATTTTTGCACCAATTTTTAATTTGGTATTACTTCCCATAATAACTAAACCTATTCAATAAATTTCTCACTGACTATCAAAGGGAATAAAAAAAGGTCCATTACGCAGCCTCCATGATATATTCAGGGATAGCATAAAGATCCCACGTCGAGAATTAAACAAGATTTTGTTTGCATTTGGTGCTCTTTCACATGGGAAATTTTTTAACAAGATTTTTACTATAAGTTAGATATCTAATGGGACAAGCCCATGGGGTCACTGGTAATTATTAAACTTGTTCTTATCTTAATAATGTTATATTCATTATACAATGCATTGTGCAGTATTGATACATTTATAAGTGTATTATATCAGTGTAAATGTGTGTGTACCTTACTTTTTACTATGTCAGAATATATTTTGGTAGTAACTTTCAGTAAATTAATAATTTCTTTGAATATTTTTTTGTTTTCAACATTTCAGTATGCTCGCACCCCCCTCGTAGAGTTATCATACCCCCTAGAGGAAGTGGTTAATAATTTATTTCATCATCAGGTATGTGCATGCGCAATTTTGTCCCATTCGGATAAATTCTTCTTGGTGCGTCCCTTTCTAAATGATAATTTTCTTAATTTTTTTATGTACCATGTTTTTATAACCATTTTCATGCATTGTCATCCACTTCTGAGCTGTAGTCAAGCCTCTTCGGTAGCCCGGATTCGAGACCAGGGCTTCTTTTTCTTACAATTTCATGCATTGTCATCCACTTCTGAGCTATGGTCTAAATTTCAAGTCTCTAGCTTATCGAGAAGTTAGTTTGTGAAATCAATTACAAAGTTCCACCCCGACAGACATACAAGCCTCTTCGGGGCCCGGGTTCGAACTTTTTTTTACATTTTCATGCATTGTGTTTTATTTCTCAGTTTTGGTCCAAATTTCAAGTCTCTAGCTCATTGGGAAGTTAGTTTAAAATCAATTACAAAATTCACCGATAAAAAAAAAGCAGTTAATAAAAACATGTAACCTGGGCCCTGTTGACCCCAGATCCACCAAATTAAATAAGTAGATGCAACTCGACCAATGCTATCGGCAGGTGGTATTTGTTCTTGTAAATTCGGACACAGGAGGAATTACACAGAAGTTACCCTGTCGAAATCGGGGCACGCCTCTTCGGGGTTCGAGATTAGAACTCTGTTTTTTCACATTTTCATGCATTGTCATCCACTTCTGGGCTATTGTCCAAATTTTAAGTCTCTATCTCTTTGAGAAATTAGTTTAAAATGAATTACAAAATTTCACCCCGACAGAAATACAGGCCTCTTCGGGGGCCCAGGTTCGAGACTAGAAGTTATTTTTTTGTACATTTTCATGCATTGCCATCCACTTTTGAGATATGGTTCAAACTTCAAGTCCCTACCTCATCGGGAAATTAGTTTAAAATCAATTATAAAATTCCACCCGGACAGACAAGAAACGAGTTAATAAAAACATGGTAAAAGAGTGTAATAAACATAGAAAAGTAGACACATATTTACAAATAAGATTATTATACTACTTTGTGTTCATTAAACGTCGTAAAAACCACTGAAAATTCATTTTTTGAATTTTAAATCTACGAAGTCACACTTTTTTAGCTTTTACTTCAAACTTCAAAACTCTGTATTCAACCCCCTCCCTTTCCCTAAGACTCAAGTGACATATACTTATTTAAATTAAGTATCTTGTTAACTGAATCCTATCTGCGTTTTGCTCGTTATATCATTTCCATGAGCAATTAAATATTTTTACCCTCCTTTTTAAACAGAAAATGTAATAATTCTTTTAGCTTCGGGATATTAAATTGAAAAAAGACGGTCTTAATCTGCTATTTCTACTTTTTTCAGTAATGGAAAATGAGCACCATGAACATTAAAATAATTTTGTTTGATAGAATTTATTCGATGATGAAAGTAATGTTTAATTATATTTAATAAATCGTAACGCAATGATATACTATACAATTAAAAAAGATAGCCTGATTAATCTAATTGGAAATAAAAAAAAATCAGGTAATTTTCAATCTAATCGAAGATGATAAATTAATCCGATAAATGTCAAGGTATAAGGGATCCGTTCGAAGATTTCCTGGTATTGAATGCGACTTTGCGCTTTGAAAGTAATCAACATTAAATCGGATTAATTTCTGGAAAAAAATGGGATTTGTTTCATTTTTATTTTATGGAAGATGTAATCAAAAGTTTGACAATAAAATTAAACGTTGTTATATATTTTATTTGTTACAAACTGACTTATTAAAAATAAATCGACTGAAATAAGTCTCTCTGCTGTGTTTTTTTAATAGAAATATTACTGCCAGAAAAACAAAGGTGGCCGCAGTAGCCTAATGATCAAGGTAACAGACTCGTGGTCGGCGGTTATGAGTTCGAACCTTGTACCGGTAAAAGACCCGCCGTGTAGGGGGCGGTGCACGTTTAATCTGTCGAGAGCTCAAGAGTCATCCCGTTGGTGTGTTGTGGAAGTTAGGAGAGGGAGGTGCTAGCTCAGGTGTAGTCCTCGTCACTTGAACATTGTCCAAAACTACGAGGTCCATCGCCAAAAGCCCTCGAGTAGCTGAATAGGGTGACGTATTATTATCTTCCTCACTCACTCTCCAGAAAAAATTAATTTATATGAAAAGATATTTCAGCACAAAAGAGATTGAACAAAAAGTACTATTTACATATAGAAAAGTATCAACTTTTTATTAAATTAAGAGCCGTTAAAATGTTTGAACATGTCTTTACTCTTTATATAACACGGTTCATATTATCAAAAAGATGTTAGAATTTCACTAAATTGGGACTTTTTTTAGGCACCTTTTGACTCAGTCGCTTTTAACTCGCTGGTGGTCGGAGTACTTAATAATACTTAATATTATTGAAATAAGACTCAAATTCATCCTATCCATTGAAAAGGAAGGAATTTTTGTAATAATCCATCTCTGTGAAGATTAGATAACTACAACCCGCTTGAAGACAATGAACTAGTTACAGAAAATTCCTTAATAAAATAATGCCTTAGTATAAAATAATTCCAAAAATTAATTCCTTAATAGAACATCACCCTGGTAGCCTACTAGTATTGTTGACTAACTTCATGGTCGGCAATGCTCAATTCCTAATCTTTCTAACGATAATTAGATTAGTAGGGTTGAAACACTTTAATTTTAATTCAGCATCAAGGAATGGTAGATGTCAGTAGTACTCGAGACATAGTGATGAAATTAGGAGATGAAGCATCTTTTGAAGTATATTATGAATACGGTTCAAATCAGCGAGATCAGCAACAAAATCCTCCGGAATGCTTTAGTGCCACATCATTTTAAAGTAAATTTTACCCAACAGAAAACGGGTCTGCATGTTGTTTACGAGGAAAATAAGTTATAAGATTATAGATGCATTAAATACTTATGTATTATACCATCGACCAATTTTGTCAAATCAAGACATGATGCTGCGATACCAAATGTTGCAATATACAACCAACAGTGGAGGCCTATTCCGCGTAAATGTACTTTCAATAATACCGATGGCAGCATTTGGCGACATTTGCCTGATTGGAAAAAATTAGTCGTCGGTATAATACATAAGTACAATTCATTATTAGAATATTTTGATTTATTTTTTAAAAAATTAATATACTTGTTATTTTTTTGCTTGTAATTTATGTTAAAATTATTTACAAGTTATTAATAAAAATCCTTATAACTAAAATCTTAATTAAAAACTTCTTTTAAACTCTAACTTTCATATGCATTTTTTTTTAGATGCCAGTACTTACGAAATAAATTACATTAGTACGTTTTTTTAAAGGAAGATACTTATATTTTGCATAAAAGATCCTTTGCGTAATTTTTTTTCTATTTTTTTTTCTTCAGCAACTTTTGCAGGAATGTAATTAACGTATCATAAAGTTTTGATAGTCGTGTCGGTCCCTTGTGGGGCATCATAACATTAAAATATTCCTGGACTTATCCTTTAGAGATAAGAGTTGAATAAGTACATTAAACTGTTTATACGGAAGATCATTTTTAACGACTCTTTTGAATATTCCTCATTTTATTTTGATAAAATACAGCAAAAACAATTTTTTCCCTCTTTTATGTATTTAGTGAAAGATACTTTGGAGGCCTTCTAATCCCTTGAGGGAATATTTTCTATATATATCACTAAAAGGCAGGGGAGAAAAATATGAAGAAAAGGGGTTATTTTCTACTTTGATAAATGCAAATCAGTTGGGGATCTTCTCCAGCTAGAAGTGACCTTTTCTCGTGAATACATTATACAAATACATTAATTAATCGTAGCAGTTCCAAAAATTTTTATATCTTATTTTATAACGCTGAAGAAAATTATTTTAAAGTTTTAAATAACTAACTAAAAGAGTATAAAATAAAATTATTAATTAACTCTCTCTCTACTTATGTATAAGCTTACGAAGAACTTTAAAAATATAATCTTAGTTAAAAGCATTAATTTAGAATACTTATTTCCAAAGCTTTAATGGATAGTATAGACAACGAAAATAAATACTTCCATCTTTCGGTCTTATTACAAGCTGTTTTCAAGGGTTTTCTAATATTTTTAGAAAATTATATTGATTTCTTTTGTTCTGTATGAAAAGTGTTCAGGTACTAAAATATATAAAAGAATTATTTTCTACGCTAATAATATATATTTCACTCTTTATTTTATGAAGTACTTGAAGTCTCTCTCTGAAGTTATCTCTTCAGAGCATCAATCATTGCTGTTTATTGCAGAGCCTCTGAAAGAACTCATATACACATTATCTTTTCAAAAAATATACAGAATTAAAATTTGGTATAAATTTTAACTATTGTTTGGATAAAAATGCAATTAATTTTCGTTGCAAATGAAATTTTTTTACTCCTTTTGGCCAGGGATAGACATTAAGTCGATCGCGATCGACCAGTGGACCACTAAGATGTTTTGGGGTAGTTCAGTTTGGCTTGGCTCAGTTGAGTTAAAATTTTTTATAAAAGCTTTATTTTATATGTACATATATATTGTTCTGAGAAATCATTTTTTGGGTATTATTAACACCCTTTTATAAGCTTCACTTGTATGTAACGGAATCTTTGAACTAAACGAGGTTTAGTTCAAAGATTACCTAAACGGTACATCTTTTGAACCAATGGACTTACGAACATAAACTTTACAAATTATTAAAGAACTTGTTGAGATGAAGAAAATTATTTATTGTTTTTTAATATAGCTTTAAAACTTTTTGTTTAATTCAAGTTTGAAGAAATTTAAAAATTTTGATATTTTATGTCAAAAATGACCATTTTTCCTGGTTCATCTTTTGAACCAATGGACTCACGAACATAAACTTTATATATTCTTAAAGAACTCGTTGAACTTTTTATCCACTTTAAATGGTTAGATTAATTCGAAATTTTGCTCACTTGTCCAGGATTGATGAAAATACAATAATTTAATAGTTTTGTTCCATTGTCCTCAGGATCACCAGGATTGACGATTTTCCATTTTAAGATTCCATCCCGCATCTGGCGACTAATTTCAGATCCCATTTCCAGATTAGGCGACTAATTCCAAATTTGACGACTAAAAGATTAAGCTACTTCTTAATTTGATTAAATATAAAAGGGCGTTTTATACAGTTTTTCTCAAACTGATTTATTATTTGAGAAATTATTCCATAACATAAAAGTGTTATGGAATTATTTATCAAAAATGTTATTAAATTGTTTATACTGGAAATTTCTTAATGTATAACTTCTAGTTTTAATTAAAACATCAACTTATGAAATGTAATATTAAAATTTGTTCTTAGACAATTTTCATAAATTATCTATATTTGTAATGCGAAAATAAAGAGCCTTGTTACTAAATTGGCTTGCTTTTAATTCCTTATATATTTTAGTTAAACTTCGCCATTTTAGGATGCATCCTTCTCTCAATGCATGAGTGGAATTCTTTGAAGCTTTTAAAATTAAAATTCTACGAAGCATTATGATAACTTACGAAGCATGATTAAGGAGAAATCGAAACAATGGGTAGAGCGTGAAGTAATATCATTAGAATTGTGAATGAAAGTTAATGATGTCTCTTTTCAAGCCCTACATTCATAATACTATTGCAACTGCCAATCAAAAGCATCAGCTTCTTAAAGTATTAACTCTTCCTTTCTAGTAGGTGAAGAGGAAGATTTCTGATAATTGTGTTTCTCCGTAGGGTTCATGTGCTCAGGTAGAGAAAGCAATTTTATTTCTTGGAAGTTGAAGACTTTTGCTTTCCAATATTCTTCGCCTAATAGTAACTTAGTTGCAGTTTTATTTTGAGAAAATCCCGGATATATTAACATATCTCAGGTTGTTAAATTTTGAAATCAAATTCATGGTTATTGTCTTGCATAGTACAAGCATTTTCTTGTATTGAGTTGGATTTATGCAATCACAATTCTAGATGAACAGTGTTTTTTAATGCTGTTTAAAACTTGACATGCGAATTTTTAAAAATAAGAATGGGAGAGAAAACAGTATGAATAAGATATTAGTTTATTTAAAGGGAATGCACTTTACAGGAAAAACTCGAGTTACTGAGTACATGACAGAACAAGTAATAATAATAAAAAAAATTAAGTCTCCTACTTAGGTCAACAAAGAAAATTTCATTTTAGTTACTTTTTATTAAATAGTTACAATTAATATAAATATGTATATACATATGACAGAATCACAATATTAGGTGACAAAATAGAAAGCAATTTTTCATTTTCCTTTCTACATATGGTGCTGGATTATTTTTTGTTACTATTTATTCATTAATTATTCTAATAAAATAAATCAACTCAAACTCAGTGGCGCAACAGCCCATGAGGGGCAGGGCCTACTGTGCCCATCCCAGTATACGTAACCTTGAGCGCTGAGGAGCATGAGCAGATCAGTCTGAAGCGAGACCCCCAGTGTTTAAGTCCGCAAGCAAGCTTGGTACTCATTTTATCGACCCACTGCAGTAGGATGAAAGGCTGAGTCGACCTTGCCCCGTCCGGGAATAGAGCCCAGACCTGTGGTGTGGAAGGGCGTAGAGCTATCATTCGACCACTAGGCCTATTCTAATAAAATAGAATAGTAAAAAAAGGAAATCACATTCCCAGAAATTAGGCCATTTCAGGTGGGATTCGAACCCACGACCTTTGGATTAGATGTCCAACACGCTATCCATTGCGATACAGGGACACACCGAGCAACTTGCCTTCCTACATATGCTGTTGGACAATTATTTTTGTTTTTTACTATTTATTCATTGTTTAATTTTAATTAATGAATTCATATTTGAAAAAACTGTATTAACATCAATTGTCATCCACTACAAGTTCAAAAAATTATTTGAAATTGAATAGATGAATAGAAAGTATTTTATAAACGATTGAATTTGAACAAGATTGGGGCCCTGTATCATTGATATGGCTGATACGGTGTCCCCAAGTAGCCCATACGCCCCTGCTAATAGTAGGAATTGAAAAACAAACAGCAAGAATCACAAAATTTCACCAAAAAAGAATTAAAGAGATATAAAACAGTTTAAAAAACACATATTAAGGAAAAAAACTCTAAGAAATAAAACACAAAACACGCTAGAAACATTAAAAAACATTGAGAATAAAGTTAATGCATATTTAGAGTTCAAAAACTATAAAACTTCATACATTAAAACATATTAAAACTATCCAGCTCTTCAGAAAATGTGTTAAAAATTTTATAAAACTTACAGATTGAAAAACTATATAATTACATCTGACAACCTATCTTCAAAAAAGAAATAGTTTCTCACTAGTGAGGAAAAATTAATACTGCTTAAAATATCAATTTAGTCAGTCATTTTATTGATGACTTTAT
This sequence comes from Trichonephila clavata, assembly GCA_019973975.1. Classification (NCBI taxonomy): domain Eukaryota; kingdom Metazoa; phylum Arthropoda; class Arachnida; order Araneae; family Nephilidae; genus Trichonephila; species Trichonephila clavata. The sequence goes on along the minus strand of BMAO01034247.1, from coordinate 20,906 downwards.
ATAAAACAAGTTATGTAAAAAAAAAGTTAATTCCTACTTAGGTTAACAAAGAAACATTTTATTTTAGTTACTCTTTATTAAATAACTACAATTAATATAAATATGTATATACATATAAAAGAATCACAATATTAAGTGGCAAAACACCTTTTACATTAACATTAAAAACTTAAAAAATTTAAATTTGTAATTAGTTTTTTTAATAAAAGTTGAATATAATGAATAAGAATTTATTTAAAACCAGTGTAAAAAAGAATGCTGACGTCTAACTAGCATATGATTATTCAGGTTAAGTTAAATCATCATCACAAGTTTAACAAAAGCTGTTTTATCCAATGGTGCCACCATCTAGAGGAATAATATTGAGTGAAATATATCTATTAAACTATAATTAATTAAATTTAATTAATGAATTAATATTTGGAGAAACTGTATTAACATCAAGTGCTATCCACTACAAGTTTAAGAAAATGTATTTGAGAACATGTGTAGATGAATTAAAAGTTTTTTATTAACGCTTGAAAATTTGTACAAGATATGTAATGATATAAAGGGAGAGTGTGAACTAATAGTAGGAATTGAACAAGAGTAACTCATAAACCTATATTAAGCCTTTTCGAATTTTTTTTTCGTAATAATGGTTTCAAATAAAGCTGCAGTATTCGAAATACGAACGGACTATAGCAAAATATAGGATTTTCAAATTAGGTTCATTAAAAAATGATCTATTTTTGCGTTTGTACAATCAAAATTTTTTACATTGATATATTATTATGCGGAAATCATCATTAAAACATTTTAAATTTCATACATGTATTATACATTTAATAAGAAGTCTGTAAAACTCTCTGAACAATTGTCCAAACATCAAATTCAATTTTAATAAGCTGAACTTCAGGTTTGCCAGATCATGGGCGCGATATTCAATTCTACTACAGATTGCCTTTAGACATGCTGGAAGTTGAACATCAAACTGAATTAGGTTATATAACATACATGCAGCTGTACTTTATAATGCTAATTAAAACATAAGATATCTATGCTTCAAATTTCGTACGAAACATAGTGTAGGAATTAATAATGTAATAGTCAGTGGAGAATGTATAGTCCCTTTACGAGGTCCCTGAGTCACGAGGTAAATTCAATTAGCATGTTTTGTAAGGTTAATATTAGTTACTACATATATATTAAATTAGCTGGTTTACCCGTTCTTCACACGGGTGAATTGAAAAATTAAGCAATATATATTGCTGTTTGTAAAAAATAATGCAACACCATGAAGGAATCATCAGAATTAAATGAAATTTAATGCACAAACGACTTGTATTAATACAAATAAATGACGAAATTTTCAAAGCAAAAAAAAACAAAAAACAACTATATTAAGTGTCCGAAATCACTATTTGAAGTAGCCAATACATGCTGCAATAAGTGCTACTATACGACGTGGCATGGGCAGATTTTGAACGTCTGCTTGTGGAAGAGAATTCCACATGCTCAATAGGTGACATATCCGGTGAATAAACAGGCCAATGAAGAAGTTGCATGTGCTGAGCTGAATAGAAGTTTCGAGCAGTTTTTGCAACATGTGGGCTTGCATTATCCTGCTGAAAGATAGCTCCAGAGATGCCTTGAAGGAAGGGAACGAATTCAGGCTGTAGAACTTCACGGGCATACCTGTTGCTATTGAGATTACCTTCAATCCGTTGCAAATTGGATCGTCCATGATACGAAATCGCACCTCAAACCATAACTCCGGGTTTTAGGCCACTATGTTGTTCGATAACGCACTCTGGAAGGCAGCGTTCACCGGCATAGCGTCTAACACGAATGCGGCCATCATGGTCCCACAAATTGAAGCGTTATTTATCTGAAAAGACAACTTGGTGTCAATCAGCTTGCCAGGCTCTGTGCTCATGAGCCCATTGCAGACGCAGCCGTCGATGGTTTGCCGTGAGGGTGATCCTATATAAAGGCACCTTTGCACGAAATCCACAGACGTCGACGAATTGACAAAGCCGACATTAGTACACCTGTAGCAGTAGACCAACGTGCTGCCAACTGCCTGGAGGAAGCTGTACGGCCATTCACCGCCATGCGGAGTAGGTGTCGATCGTCGCGTGTTGACGTCACCTTCCGTCGTCCACTGCCAGTTTCTCGAGTTCTTCGGTGCTCATTGGTTCACTGCTTCCAAAGTCTCATCACTGTGGAACTGTTTCACTGCACACGAGCTCCTATTGCGCGATAGGAAAATCTTCTTCTCGAAGGCCAATAATCCTCCCAAACTCCGTAAATTGTTAGAATTTCTACTCATTTCGTCGCGGAGGCATACTTAGGTCTCATTAAACGTTCACTACCAACAAATAATCATTAACTATTTTCAACGTCCCGTTACAGCTCTCTATTTATACGCTTTCAGCATCAGTTCAGAGGGCGCTGCGCACGCCACGCATGTGTGGTGGCTCTGAAACTTTACTACTTTACGCAACAACCTATACTTGATATTTGTAGCAAAATTGATTTCATTCTGATGATTCCTTCGTGGTGTTGCACTTTTTATAAACAGCAGTGTAGATTGAAGGATAAAGAAGTTTTTAATGGGTTAATTTTACGTGAATTGAAAATTGAAGAAAAAAAAGCTTTTTGTATATCTCAGCTGAACAAACAAACCATCATATTTGTTAAATTTTAAGTTAGATCTAATAGCTGATAAAAGAAATTTTTTTGAAATTTATATCACCCCATAACTTTCTTGTGGGTCAATTTTTTGATAACACCTTCCTAAGTTGCTTCCTAAGCTGCACCTACTCTGCTCCGCAAAAGTAACTCATTGTAACAAATTTTGTGTAATGGACGTTTAAAATATTATAAATAATTTATATCTGGATGTGTGTAATACGTCAATATTACTTTCTGTTGTATTTATTTTGTTAAAATTGTAATATTTGCAAGTAACGCCGTGCTTTACATTATAATGGCGTTTCAATGGAAACATAGCGAAATATTGGCGATTGAGCCAAGTTGGCATCATTTTTGGTGACCCTGTTGGCAACTTGGCAGTTGATTGAATAGTGCAGAAGTTGATATGCTGTAGCGCCACCTGGTGGGGAGCTGATATCTTTTTTAAATAATTTTCTTGCAATCTTTAGGAGAAAGTATTAAGAACTATATTGTAACTATTCAGAAAATGGTATATTTCTATTCATTTTTCAAAATTACCTTTTCGAATTGAATCTTTAGGATTCCGTATAATTACTTTTGCTGAATGAAGGGATGCGTTTCCAAAATGACATTCTCATATATTTTTGAAAATGTTTCATTCTTTATTCTTGTTGAAGAATTTTGGAATGTAATATTCATTTCAGTAAATATGCGGTAGCAGAAGGATGTGTAATCTATATCTTACTTTAGCTGTAAAGTCTACAAGAACTCAAAGGTAGTAAAAATGATATAGCTCAAACTTTTATGCATAGCGTGAGATACACTTGCAACGAATTCCTTTGCATAGTAACGTAGGGGGCATCGAGATTGCTGAAGCTCTGTTAAAACATGACGCAGTTCAACTTTTGTATCCTCTGGCCCCTCAGATCTGTTTTCCTCTTATGGAGGGAAGGATCACTGAAACTATTCCTCCTGATCACCGATGGTATCAGGGCAAATATACAAGTGGTTCTTTGTCCCTTCGGTGTAGCAGGCAAGAACAAACTGCTATTACTCATTTCAACTGCGGAGAAACCATACAGCGCTGAACTACAATCATAGATACAAAATGTTCCCGACCTGTGATAGGTGCTTTGCCTTCCAAGCCTCTCCAGAGCATATTCATGATTGCCTGGATCTCTCATTACATGATCTATTTGAGCCCCCTCTGATGGTTGACTTTCTAAGAGTGAACGATGTCATAGTCTTGCTTTGTTAAACATGGAGTTAGGCAACAACAACATGCCTAATACACTATTACTCATCAGCGAATCAGAAGGGAATCTCAGGATGGTTTGACAGATGACAAATATTGGTTGACAGGTGTTTACTTTGAGTGGTAGCTACTACAGCTTATTCTTCTATTGGTTGGCGTTAATACATTAAAAATGGATTGTTAAGACCATTGACATTTGTAAAATGAATTCGGAATTTTGTAAGAAATGGAAACAAATTATTCAACTCCTTTTTCAAAATTCCGATTTTTTTCAATCTTCAAATAGTTTACAGATTAAAGAGATACCGATATTTGAGAGATACTGGAGAATATATTCTTTTTATAATATTCTTTGAAAGTTATGATTTTTAATGTTTTCTCATATAAAATTTTAGATTTTTTACTATGTCTGATTTAATACAGCTTAATGGCTTTTCTGTTAAACGGAAACTATTATTTGTATCAATAAATACTTGCAAATAATTTCAGATTACTTAGAAACTTATATTATTACTTTAAGAGCCAATTTTAATTTTATTAAACTGAAATCCACATTATATTTTCTTCAGTTAAATAAATACTTCTTTAGTGTGATTCAGATATACCGAATTATACATTTAAAATTTTGTTAAAAATGGAATCGAAAATATAAAATTAGTATACGGTTCCTTAGAAAGTATATAAAAAATTTATTATACAATTTAGTTGACTGTAATAAAATTTCCGAGCACAAATATAATAAGAAAATTTAATTGCAAAGAAATTGCTAAGTGTTAAAATCGAAAGAGTTTACACAGTCTTATGAAAAAGGCATAAATTCCATTAAAAGTATTATCGCGATGAAAAGTGTGTCCCTTCGCGCTAATTATATTTTACTTAAATTAATACATTCTGAGTGCATATAAAAATATGAGTTATTACTAGAAATTAAATAATACTATGATAACGAGCGCGCGAATTTCAATAAATAAGACGTTTCAGAAAACTTTTATTCAATACAGTCGCTTTCACTGAGCAGTTAACGTTTCTTTCTTGTCTTTGGAAACAATCATACATTTCTCTTCCGATTTCTCTTATAAATTTATTTCAGGAAATAAGAATTCTTATTATTTTAAAGAATAGATCTTTTTAGAATAATATCTATGAAATCTTCTGGGAGCTTACTTTATTTTGTTAAGTATGCGATTTATGATCTGGAAGTAGATTACTGACCTTTTCGTTCCCCAATGGATTTTTGTTGACATCTGTAAAAGAAGGCTACGCATCTCTGATATGTCCTAAAAAGCCCTTTCTCAAATTTCGACCCATTTCATGTCACGCTATTCAGTCATTATAAAGTATATTTAATTAGGATTACACTGTTCAAACTTTCGAAAATTTTTAGATTTGGTAGATTATCTATAGAACTACTGGACAGATTTAATGGGAAATTTGGTTTGTACATAGGGTTGATGTTATACAAAAAAATAACCACATTCAACAGGTATAATATACATGAATGATCGGGCGTAACACTAATTGGAGTCGAAAGGTGTGAAACAGTGGTTGTAGAATAGAAAAAAATATGGGTTAATAGGGGGAATGTTTCTCTTTTACAGATATACAGACCTCACATCGTAATTTTACGCTGGAAATAAGGGAGTTTATGAGTTCCTGTGCCAATTGGTCCCACTCGCTCAGCAAAGCTGTTTCCAGCACTTAGTTGATTCTCGGAGGGGGGTTGCAATCACCTTCCGCATAGCGTCGCAGCCATGCTTTATAGGGATGAGATCTGGAGATATGATTGGCCAGTCCATTCGGAAAATATTCTCACTTTTCAGAAATTCGTCGATTAGATGAGCTCAATGTGGCTTCGTGTTATAATCCCTTAAAATGGAAATCAGGGCTAACTGCACTCGTGAAAAGGTACACATAGGCCTTCAAGACCTCATCCCTATACCGCATTGCAGACACAGTGCCTCTTTCAAAGACATGAAGGTGTGTGCGGATTCAACGTGATGCTTGTACAGACCATCAAGTATCCGTGGCCATAATGATCGATTTTTCGGATATTTGATTGCAAATAGTGGGTCCCTGGCTCTCTTCATATGAAAGTACGGCACGAGTCACTGGTTACGCTGTAACGGTGCTCATCAGTGGGTCATTTATCATCAGAACGGTCATCCCATTGATCTATACTCCAATCTCAATTATCTCTGTATTATTTAAAGCTGGGTCTCTGTTCTTCAAAACTGAGTGGGATGCAAACAACAGATCTTCTAGCAAACAGCCCTTTCTCATGAAGTCTTCTGTAAACAGTCACCCTTGAATACCAGGTTCCTGTAGCAGCATATAACTCACGAGAGAAATGAGAAGCTTTAGCATCCTTGTTACACCTCTCTATAATGAACATATGACTATCTTCTATAGCCGTCGTGGCTCTTGGACAACTTTCTTTAGGTTTTCTCTCGATGGATCCGGTATCCTGAAACTGTTTCCATAAGTTCGACACGACCCTGGGCTGGGCGACACTACGCAAATCTGTATTTGAAACTTTCCTTCTAGCCTACCCACAATTCGCCACCTCATTCTATCATCTGCACAGTTACTCATTTTAACTGTGTGAATTTTTATTTAACCGATTGATGCAAAACACGCCAAGAAATTCGACGAACGAAATGCAAATTTTGGCACGCTCGCTTATAAATTCAATTATTATTCAAATAACTCTGCCCAAATGCATGTATACTTTCACGTATTAGATCAGGGGTGGCCAACCTTTTTGGGAAGCGTGCCACAATCTGATAAAAAAAAATTACGCGTGCCACTTCCAACTTTTCCACCAAACTAAAAAATATACAAAAGTGAAAAAATGTTACTTGTAGGCTTATTATGGGTTATTTACATCAAAAACATATTTTTAAATGCAAGTTCTATGTAGTGAAAATTAAAAAAAAAAGGGTATAACAAATAAAACAAAAGTAGGAACTTATATTTAATTGTTGATAAATTTTTACAGGATCAATCAGTTAGCTTGGGTATAAAATAAAAATAAACAATTTGAAACATTTAATTTTAAATGATTATTAAAGCAGTCAGTACTTTCTTAATGTTGTTTTTGAATTTGTAATTTTTTTACTAAATCATCTATATTTGGATTAGTTCATCAAGATGCTAACAAAATTAGGTGTTTTAGGTGCATATCAGTTAATTTTAAGCGATATTTTGATTTAATTACGTTCATAACAGAAAACATTTCTTCACAAAAATATGTTGATCCAAACCTACAACAATATCTGAAGCTAAATCATGTACATTTGAAAAATTACCTGGTGGCACAAATTTCCAAAATTCGATGTAAATTTGCGGTTAAAATAATTTCCTTATATTTGTTTTTCACAGTAATATGGTGCTATAGGTCCATAATTTTAATTTGTACCTGAGGTGGGCAACAATTAATGTCTTGAAGAGAAATCGAAAAGGATTAGTGAAAAGTTCAGTATATTTTTGAATCATCTTTAAAATTCTCAAACCTGGCACTGAAAGAATCCTGCAAAATGGATATTAAATTTTTAAATTTATCATAGTTCGGAACATTTCTAACTTTGTAACACCCCTTGTCTACTCTCGGACCCGGCTAGATATGTGGGAGGAACTAATTGATCAGACGACATGATTCACAAAAATTGTTTATTTGTCACGATATTCAACACAGACACACTAATAATCCAATTAAAATAGTTTTGATCAACCACTACAGCGCGAAGGTGAGACCAGATAGCATGGGGATAATGTTTACGGACATTCAATTATATTCCTACGATAACTTATACAAGCTCGTTTTTAACTCGGACGAGCACTAACAATTTACTCTCTAACCTATTTAAATAATAAGCACAGTGCCTGAACTCTTGTAATTCAAAATCCTTTAGTTGAGGCCTTGAACACTAAATGTTGGCTTGATCACTTCACATCCGAGCTATCCTCACTTTGGTAAACTTTATTTCTCACTTTAATAATCACTAACTCTCAAAACTCGCGAATACAGAATTTATATAATAAACTTAATTTGGATAATCACGTTTTCTTATCTTCGTTGAAAGTTGGTTGAAATAATTCTTTCCCTTAAAGAATCCCCAAGGAGTTAGTTAAAGGCCGTGTATAGATTCATCACAAATTTGTCAGATAATTCCTACAGGAATGAGAAGTGAGACAAAAAAAAGCAAAAGTTTGTTCACAAAAGAAGATATATGACCAACTAGAGCAGGAAAAATACAATTTTTCTCCTCTAATTTTATTGAAATTGTTTAAATGTTCCGTTATATCGGTAAGAAAAGCTAAATTCCACCGCCAATTTTCACTCCTGAGGAGCGAGCATTCACTGGGCTTCACATCGTTTTCTTCCAGATATTCTAAAACACACATTCCCTTAAACTCCAAAATCTCGCAAGTGAACTTTCTTTGGAAAGCCAGCGCACACTACAATGAAGGAGTACCTCGCCATTGTCCTCCGTTTCTTCAGGGAAAAGCGTACGAAATCTTCGTCGATTTAGAGCACGAGCTTGCATTTTGTTGATACAGTGCACCACAGGGTTAACAACGAAAAGACGAGTTTAAGTCCTTGGCACAAAGAGCTTCTTGATGAATAATACACAAACTTGAAAACTTATCTTCCCAAATAATTTTGAAACAGTGCAACAAATCCTTTTATTCTGCCCACCATGCAAGGCGCTGCATTTGTGCAAGCACTGTCTAATTTTGTCCATTCTACTTTGTTAACTCCAATAACATTTTTAAGTTCATTAAAATTGTCTTCACTTGTAGTTAAAACTAGTTGGGGCGCAAATCAAGAAGTTCTTCTACAGTATCAAAATTATCTTCGTATAACACACAAAGATGCTTAAATACACATTGTCTGTGATATCACAGCTTTAATCCAAAGTTAATGAAAAATATTTTCAATTTTAAAGTCCAGAGACTATTTACGTTCAAAGATCCTCTCCCATGTAATCTATACGACACATGACGGTATTTCTAGACAAAGCTATTTTATCAACCATATTTTTGACATTTAAATCACCGACATTTTAGGCGAAAATTAAAAGGCTATTTTTTATTCGTCAGAATATGGTTTTTTTCTTGCGGGCTAACAACAAAGAAAGTTCATAAGAAGCCTTCACCATGGCTTCCCTTTCGTCATTTCTCTTCTGGAACAAAGATTGTTAGCCGGCTAAAGATTTCTTTTTTTTTTTATTGATAAATTCTGTTCGCAAATTTGATTTAACAGGATATTTTCTGTTGAAATCACTATGCAGTTGTTTGAAATGACGGTCCAAGTTGAATTTTTTGGAACTGCTATACAAATTTCACATATCAAACAAACAGGCTTAGAAGCATTTTGATTTGTAAAAAAGTATTGTTCTTCTCAGACAATTTTAAAATCACGTGCTGCAATATCTTCTTCATAATTTCTTTTCGATGTCGAAGGTTTACTCATAAACATATCGAAAATGAAAAAAAAAAAAATTAAACAACTACGCTTAACGCTAAAATCTAAAAACAATTTTAAAAAAAGGGAAAAAGGCTTAACGTCTTGCTAAACAGAGTTTAAAATCAATTGAGTCTGACAGCCAGAAACAATTTGAGGATGTTACGTTACAAATTTTCTAGGCTCCAAATCCAGCATTCTGATCAGTGATGGGTACAAGTTCTCACTCCTTCTGCTCTATAAAGCGGCTACTTTGTGCAGATAGAATAACTTCTACCGTATCAGCAACTCTTCTCCTAATATATTGCAGAATTTCTTCTTGACATTAAATATAGCCAACACCTTTGGAAAAAACTTTTTATCTGACATCACGCTGACAGCCAATAGCTATAAACACTAAACTTCAGCACTGCAAGGGGAAGCTGAAATTCGAATGGAAATCCGAGATATTAAAAATTAATCGCCCCGAGAGAGGGTGACTTTTTGGGCAGATTCGACCGTCCGAGAGAGAGAGAATTTATTACTGTTTAGTCTTGCGTCACTCAATACTTTTCTCGGAACGTTACAATGCTGTGGAATTGTAAGTTTTGGAGCATGATCTCATTTTTGGCCCTATACTGAAGAAAAGAAAAAAAATCTTGCTTAGCGCCTTTAAGATCTCACGCTGAAAATTTTTGTTTTTTACAAATTCTCTTCATGATAATGTTCTATTGTAATTCAATAAATTCAGTAATATTTTCAAAATTTTTTGAAATTCTGTAAAAAGTCTTCGCGTGCCACAGATACGACTCCCGTGTGCCACAATGTGGCCCGCGTGCCACGGGTTGGCCACCCCTGTATTTGACATACACGATATGCTTTTTTCTTCTGAAGCAATATTTTTACATTTCGTTCAACTCTTTTAATGAAATTCGGCAAAATATGCAAATCTTCTTAAATATCAATGTATTGGGTATATTTTTTTTTGTTTTTAACTTTTATAAACCCCGTGCACCACGCAATGTATAACACGGGGGGCATACAACACAGACAGAAGAAAGGATTACAACACAAACATCCATGCCTTCTCCGGGATTCGAACCCAGTCCCTACGGCACCGCAGTCAGCTTCACTGACCACTATACCGGATGGGCGGCTATTGGGTATATTTAATTTCTGATTTTCATCGAAAATCTATTTTAGAGCTAAGATTTTTAAATTAATGTAATTAACAGACTTTCAGAGAAATGCATATCCTTTTATATTATTTATTAAAAAGCGAAATGTGACATGTACCAACACACATTCTTCCTTTTCAATCTAACACTATATTTTCTGTTTAGAAGATAATCTCCCTTCTACGCTTAAGCGTCGTGAGTATAAACATATGTTGACATAGGACTTGTAGTATCAGCAAGATGGGAATTAGCCTCATCCATCAATATCTCTCATAAACTATAAATCAAGATCAGATGCTCGTAATTCTGCGAGGATTTACGGTTGTGTTGTGTTTAGTAAAACGTCCATCGTATTGCATAACGGCTCATAAAGCAAGTAGATCTTTCTTGTTAAATCTTAGCATACTCCAATATTTTAGAAACGGAGTTAGTATAAAAATAAGGATGTACATAAAATAAAGAAATATTAGAAAAAAATTCATTTAATATTTGTTCTATTATTTCTTTATTTTATGTATAATATATTATCATGTGGTATTCCTTAGATAAATTAAACTAGCACTCAAAAAGACATCACATTTATAATTAAGTCTTAATCACGCATACATCTCAGTGAAAAATTTGTTTTTGAAACCATGTTACAAGTTTCATCAAACTAAAACATAATAGAGTTTTTTTGTAAAAAATATTCTATTAAGCGCAGTAATAATTGGTATAGTAAAAGGAATGCAACACATTTTCATTCTGGGTCTTAGATATATTGTACTCTTAATTATCAATTTCAATCCAGTTCAATTAACACACACAGACAATGCAAATTATTAAATATATAACATAAAAAAATGTCATCTATGCAGCATGTTCCATTAGAGCAGGGGTACTCAAACTTTTTTCTGCAAGGTTACATACATATGGCAAATATTTTATACGGGCCGCAACATGAGGATTAATGGAAAAAACACCATTGGACCAAAGAAATATTGGACACTTAAAATTTGAAAAATTGATCAAAATACTAAAACTCATTTCTGGCTTTTAATACTATATGTATACAATATATTTGCAATAGGAAAATTTACATTTTTATTATAGGTGCTTGGTAGTCGTGGCCAAAATTAAAAAGTGGCTTGTTCGTGATCACATCCTTTTTTCGAGTATGCTTCTCATACTAAGCCAAAAATACAAGAGATAGATTATTCAAACAGCAAGTATTTATATTTAGAGAAGAACCGGGAAAAACACATTGTAAAAAATACAGTCACGTGTCTAGGTGAAGGGAATAACTAGTTATTTATAGAAATGACATCATTGCTTAGGGAATATTAATCCTTATTACTAAAGAGCTTGGAAACCATTAATGATCCTATATTGCTTGGAATCGCCAATAAATCTATCAAATTTTAAGGTCTAAAGAATCAGTAATAAACCTATATGTTTTTAATGCTTGAGAAAAATTCACGTTTCGAAATAGGGTGTTAGGATTTATGAATTAGATGTTATATATAAAGGAGATTCGAATTATGAGTAGATATCAATTTAAGTTATTACATATATATATATATAAATATATATTAATCTCTACCAAACACACACACACACAAATTTTACTTCGCTTTTATGCATTTTTTACTGAGTTATGGAGTAGTTTCGGTTTCCTTTCATTCATGACCATACAAACCCCCTGCAATGCGGGGGTGTACATTGCGCCACTGTAGTAATGGAAGATTCTCAACAATAATGCTCGTCCTAGAATGGCCCGTAAGATCCTTTCAACTTGAACGATGTTAATTTCTACTATAAAACTCTAACTTCTTAATCTCCGAATGATAAAAATCACCATCACGGACTTTCCTCTTCACTTGGTTTTCATCAGTAACTTTCATAACATAAATCATGGGTTTTTTACAGTAGGTTTTATAACCATATACGTCACCGAAAGGGTATTTCCTAGAGGTTTGGTGAAGAATCGCGAATGGAACTCATTACAAGTAGAATCTGAGTCGTAATTTCTTTGAATTCTGGATGTCCGAAGGATGTTTTTCAGGTTTGATGTCTTTGGTAAGCATAGTGCAACATACGCTGGGATCTTTAGAGATCATAGCAATCTTTCTTTGTTTTTGACCTTTTTCTTTGTCATATAACCTTTTTTCAATTCTTACTAATAGTTCCTTCTCTCCGTATATATATATATATATACATTCGACTCTCACAATAATTCAAACCTTTGATAGTACGAACATCTGGATAAATCGAAGTATATGCTCAGTCCCTAGGGAAACTCTAGATATTTCGAACTAAAACAATACGTGTTGGTATACTCAATATTTCGAATTAAAATCTGTGGCTGGCCAGACTACAATACGCGATAATTTGAGGTTTATCTTATAAAACTCTCGATAATTCGAACACAATCCCTGCCATATACAGTCCTGTAGCAAACAGGATGGAGCTTACAAGTTTTGCATTGTATTTACTGTCTCTGCGTGTCTCCCTGAAACGTAGTCCCTTTGATGACCATTTGTCTGCTACACCTTCTTCGTGTTTTTCAGTTCTGTAGGATAAGACTCTTTTATTACTTTCCATCTTCAAGTGGAAAATAGATCAATCGCACCTGTTATCAGCTGTCCATATCTTTCGTTTAATATGTGGCCTTTCTACACATGTGTTCAAAAAGTATGATCCGCTATTGTAAAGAAGAGATGCGTAGGATTGTGTGTATACAAGTATTGAATGTATTCTTTTAATACAGGAATTTTAACTTCTGTAAAATATTTATAATGTATAATACGTACTTTTAAAAAATATCTTGAAGTAATTTTATACATATGTACAATTGCTGTTTTATTAGAATAGTTTCAAATTTAAATGTGTTAGAAAGATATTTCTCTTCGTGTATTTTGAGAGCTTTTTTTACCTTGATAATTCGAAGTTTTTCATTGGTCCCTCCAACTTTGAATTATCGAGAGTCGGACTTTTTTATAATCTTTTCAAATATTCAATGGTTAATAAAATACATTCCATTCATCCATTCATGTTCAGACACATCTTTTGGATATGTAGTGGATGACACTTGATATTGATGCAGTTTTTTCAAACATTAATTCATTAATTAAATTTTATTTTTTAATTTTAAATTTACTCTGCGTTATTTCTGTCGAAGTTACAATTGGCTGCAACATATGCCATTAAAGTTTTTTCAACGAAGTAGGAATTTTACCTTGAATTTTTTTTTTATATTACTTGTTTATTCCTTCTTGCATTGATAAGTATAGATCACCGAAACACAATTTTTCAACACGAATAAGAAAAAGTGTGAGCAATTGTGCAGAAATTAGAAAAACTATTTAGTAGCATTTTTTGTGCAATTACTGTCATATGTTGCTTAGAGTCTCAACAAAATATACGCAAGTATCATTAATATGTTCGAAACTAATAGGAGTAAAGTTCTTTTTTAAAGTTATTTTCTATCCTTGTGTAAATAGATAGGAGGTAGTAGGCCTTAGAACAGCGGGATGTCAACATTAAAATTAAAGTCGGTAGAGTTTAAATGAGAAAAAAAAAAACGAACCTTATTTCAAAATAGATTTATTTATCATCAACATGAGGTAATCGGTATCAACAATATATTTCGTAATTAACTAATTCAAGACAAATAGTCACTTTCATGCGATATATATATATATATATATATAGGACGACCGGTGTAGAACGTCTACTCGGTATGAGTAAAGTCATGGAAGTGAGAGTTGTAGGGGGCGCTACAAGCGACACAATAGCGGAAGTGTATAAGGTACCAACACCTTGCCTATCCAATAAATAAAAAGTTTCCGAAATTTTTTTAAAGCAATTTCTCTTTTCTTAATTTACGAAATAATAATTTATAAATAAGAAATATTTTTCGGCGAAGTATTTTTTAATTAAATATTCTTTTCCCTCTTCCCCTTGACTTATTTGGTTTTCATTTGTTATTATAAATATTACCTGTTTTGTATTCCTAAAAGCTCACTTACGTTAGAATTTATTTTTAGCATTGAGGTCGACACTGTAGAAAAATGAAAACAGATATGGAAAAAAACTAAACTTATTTATCTTTTATTTCGACTCTGGAGATTATTTATTGCTGGAAAAGAATAACTTTTAAAAACACCGAAATCTCTCTCATCACAATAAACATTTCAGAAGCAAAATATATAACAACGTTATTTTTCCTTGATGCTTTTCCATGCATTTAAATTATTGTATTATACATTAGTTTAACTTTGTCAAAAGCATTTATTTATTCTAATTTAAGATGACATTTACTGACTTTTCTTGGATTCTGGTTTCATTGCTCGAATAAAAAACTAATTTTTTCTATTTTTGATTGTTAGAATAAAGAACAACGTTACACCGAAGCATTGTTTTGCTAAATATTTTAAAGTATTTTCACGAAAAGTTAAAAAAATTGAAGTTTTAGAATGAAATGAGAACAAAATGAATGGAAAACATTTCTATGTATCTTTTCTGTTTAGTATAATTGTTGAAAAAAGAAATGTTTAACAAATTTTTAGTTACACAGTAGTTTGAAAATGATTATTATTTCCCCCTATTCTTCTAAAATAAAATTATACGAAAGGTATTATTTCGGAATTTATGTTTTTAGAAAGAAAAGAACTCAATTTAAAACAAGCAATTTACATTTAAATAAATATGGAAATTGGAAAAAATAAAGGTACATATGAAAATCAAATTAAAAGAATAAAATTTAAGAAAAAAATGGGAAATGACTTATTAGTTTAACTTATTCTAATTAAAAGTAAAATAATAGATGCAATAGTGACTTCAATAAGCCGGCTAGATTACGTAGTTGGTTTGGTGCTGCATTGTACACCCAAAATTACCGGTTCGATCGCGGCCCAAGTCAGTGGATTTTCATAATGCAGAAAAAAGACAGCGTCCATGTCCATGTGGCATGTTAAAGATCCCCAGAGTGCCTGTTTAGCTTGAGTGCTCTCTACAAAATTAAATTTCTAGTACTATTTCGCATTGTTGGAGCTCGGGTGCCTCCCTCTGGGCGGAAACTAGGCGTCAAAATTATATTGCAGCAATTGGTATCTCACCTGTATGATGCTGCACTAAACGGTACTACCAACTCCCAAGAAATTACTAGGTTAGAAAAGGTCAAAACCAATTTGAAGCCCCATAGGGAAAAATTAAATATTTATCTATGATTTATTGATTGGTTCATTAACTTCAAGGCTCTGAAGAAGCGCGGGAGCAACTTGTAAATGTTTCATAATCCTAAACAGCAGTAGAGTGAAAAGTAAGACACTTCAGATTTATCCATAGTCTCCAAATTTCTGCGCCAAGCCAACTTGAGGGCCTTAATACGTAGTAGATTTAACATGCATCGGTCACTGAACACTGTGGGTTATTAGTGACATCAGAGCTGTTTCCCTGTTTCGTGCAATGATATAATGATGCACATATTGTGTGTGTGTGTGGAACACTTTTACTTAAAATATACACACCTAATTACACCATATTTAGGGCTAAAATGCTGACTTTAAATTTTTATATATTTTATTATAGAATACACTTTTTTTTAAAATTCAAAGCACAATTGGATATTATTTTAAACTTAGTTAGTTTTGGTTTTAGATACAACTGTGTAAGCTTAGAGGTGCAAACTCGCGGGCCGCATGCAACCAGCAACGATCATTTCTGCGGCCCGGTCAATATATTGGCCCACAATAATACAAAATAAAATGTCAAAATTTCTCCCGAAATAGGAAAGACAATAGCAGAGAACAGATGTCAAGTGTCAGAACGTATATATTAATTTTTTGTTGTTCTTTTTCTATATGTTTGTTATGTTTTTTTAAAAATAAACCTACGTTTCTATGAATTTTGATTTTCTTTGCGGTCCACCTTAAGTTAAAACTTGTTTATTTGGTACAAGTCAGCCTTTGATTCTGATACCCTTGTTGTAGACACATTCTTTTTATATTATTTATAATGCACATGATGGCTGTAGGTATCATAGTTACTGCTTTTTGTGCCATACAGGAATTCATATTGTGAAACAATATTTTTTGTACACTTCTGTAGAAGCTTATACAATTTTGTTTCTGCATACGTAAATCTATGTTTAGTAATGGCTTGTTGCATATTTCTGAATGAAGTATTCTCTGGTATGATTATTACGTATCATTTAATAGTAGAGTATTTATATATTAGGAAACCCAGTGGCTGAGTGGTTAATGCATTGCGCTTCCACACAAAAGGTCCGAAGTTCAAACCCCGAGCTGGGGTTTGAACTTCGGACACAAACATTGTCACAAAAACTTTTCCCAAACATTGTCAAGGACCTTTTATTGCATTCCAAAGTCTTCGGAATAAGCTTATGGATAGCAGTGCACAGAAAAGATCGTACTTTGGAAAGACGTATATATACGCCCGGGGAAATTAACGCTTTAGCTGAGCAAGACGTTGATATACTTCGATGGCACTTAACAGATCAAAGTCGTATCGTATTTTTTTGCGTCAAAGTTTAGTATTATTGAATTTAATATATTGTTATTGTATAAGGGAGGCGCGAAGAAAATTATGATGCAATATTGGGTCGCGATTGTTGAAACTTTGAGAGGCACTGGCTCAAGCCATTCTTTTGTTAAATGAATTTAATATACTTTCAAGAGGGAAATAAAATAAGTCCCAGTCCTAACCAAAAAGAATAATTAAGCAATTTTGACAATAAACCATACGCGTGCGATTGTGCAAATTTCAATAAAAAATTAAAAGTGCTAGAGATAACGCTTAGTTTGATATTACCATAATTCATTTTAAATCCGTTGGACTGACGTAATAGTGTCTGAAGGGGGGGGGGCGGAATTCCTCTCCAGGAAGTAAGGGAATTTAAAACATCAATCATGTTTTCCACAATTTCCAAGGTCCTACGGTAGCCCAGTGTTCAAAGTAACGGACTAGTGGTCAGCGTGGTATGAGTTTGTTTAGTACCGCTGAAGACCGCCGTGTAGGAGAGCGATGCACGTTAAATCTGTCGACAGCTCAAACTTCCTCCCGTTGGCGTGGTGTGATAGTTACGAGAGGTATCTGCCAACTCAGGTGTCGTCCGCGTCATTTGACCATTGATAAAATTGCGAGGTCCGTCGCCAAAAGCTTTTGTCTAGCTGAAAAGTGCGACGTTAATATTCCCTTATTCATTCACTCACCCTAAAAGTTTCAAAAGAATAACTATGTATAAAACTGTGCTGGGAGATTTTAAACTATTTAAAAAGAAAATGATGCAGAAAGAAGCAAAATCATACTTACAAAATGAAGTAGTTAAAAATAGAGCGACAGTTTTTCGCAGATTAGTCAGTTGATTGTGAATAAAGAATTAACAGTATTATTATCAGCAATTTTTTTGTACGATATGTTGTTGCTTACGTATGCATTAGGCATTTTAGAAAAATTTATTTGAAGAAATTTATTTGCAAAATCAGCTGAGTCATTTCACAGTCACGAGACATTCTCATTTCTTTTACAAATACAATGAATTATCAAATTATTATTTTCTCACATTTACTTTATTTTAATTAAAAAAAAATATTTACTAAATAGTAATGATATACCTTAAATCTTCAAACTCATGTTTGTTTCTACACAAATTATTTGAATATCTTGAACAATTGTCCAATGAAAGTAATATTCTTTCGAGAAACATAAAATAAAAAAGTTTTCTAAATAAATCTCATTTGTTGTGGAAAAGCATATAAGATAGTTACAAGAAAAGATAAAATTTATGTATTATTATTCTATGCACATCTATTTTAACCCCATCAGGTAATATCTCTTGGTTCTTAATACTCTTTAGCGTAAATAAAACTCAATTTAACAACTATGAACAATCAGGAAATTTTTGTTGTTTAAACTCGCTCATTGTTAGTTTTAATACCATTTATCACAATCAATAATAAAGAAATAATATAAAAATTTTTTGAAGTCGATTCCTACTTTGAATGGATGAATGGAGAATATTTTATTAACGCGTGATTGAAAATTTGAACAAGATATATATAAATAAATATATACATAGGGAGAGAGTGAACTAATAATAGGAATTGAAAAAAGTGCTTGATTTGTTTGCATGGTTGTAACAATACACACTCGGTTTGGCTAGTTTGGTTGAAAAATCGGTTTCGACACCAACTTTTGTAATTGTTTTAAAAGTTACAAACGAATCTAAGTTGGCGCCGAAAATCGGTAATTAATTTAATTAATGAATTAATATTTGAAAAACTGTATTAACATCAAATGTCATATACTACAAGTTTAAAAAAATACTAGGAATGGAAAAAAAGGCTGCAATTTAACTAAAATCTAAATGTACAGTTTTTGTAACACGATACCATTTCAATAAAAGAGCTAACAAAATATTAGAAAAAATATTTTTAAATTACTTGGTTGATATCATATTATTAATAAGCCAATCAACGATGACTTAAATTAATCTTAAATTTTTTGAAAGAATGTCGATTAAATTTTTTTCCCTTACGTATTTTAAGGAGAATGTTTTGTGAAGCAGATACAATTAAGATATCTTAGAATTTTACGAGGGTGGTTTTTACAGAACATAAATTACCGAAAACAAATGGGTTGCTTTCGCCAATTTATGTTTTATATCTCAAATTTTGCTATTGGAAGATTAATCACAATTTTGCTTTATAACAGGATATTGAATATAAACTTTCTTGCTTTTCATGTTTACATTCAATAAGAATTTATATATTCATTTCATTAAATTAACATCACATTGAAACCAGGTAGAAATTATACCAGAAGCATGAAAGATTTCCTAAAAAAGAAAAGCTGCTTAAGCTGCCAATTATTTGAATAATAAAAGCATTATGAATGAAAAAGGACGAACAAATTACTATACGAAGACAAATCGATGTATATGCACAAAGAAATACAGGGTGGTCCCGAATTCATGGTACAAACTTTAAGGGAAGAAAAGGGCACCTTAAAAATCATTTATTGAACAGGAATGTGTAGGCGCAAGTGACCCGGTGAGGTGCAAAAAAAAAAAAAAAAAAAAAAAAAAAAAAAAAAATGGTGCGTGGAATGCCACGCTATAGAAGTGAAACTTCTTTGGCGACGTTGGTCTATGAGCAGAAACACTTCTAAATATATTAAACTGCTGGGGAACTTATTAAATTCACATAAAAATCAAAATTCATTTATTGTATGAAAATAATATTTGTATTCAATTTTATACATCATCATTTTCCAAGAAAGAAATAATGGGTTTGTGGTAACTGAAGTAGGATATGAAAATCCTCGATTGTAGTCAATCAAGAAAAACGTAAGAAAACTGCATCAATCGGGGTTCCATGTTTTATTGTTCCTTCTCTAGCATCAGTGTTCATTGTCAAATTCAGTGTCCGTTTCAAGAATTCAATGAGTGGCTTTGCTTCTTTTGAAGCAAAATTAACATTAAAGTCTCCAGCTAAGAAAATTGACTTTTTAACATCATCGGATCCAATGATTGCAGAAACCTCTGGTTAGATGAGTCTCACACACACAATAGCATTCCCATCATCAATCATTAAACTCGGCATTAAGAGAATATTTTGCAATGTTTTTTCCCGTGCTCGATATTCTCTCATGTATTCTGATCGAGATTTGACCGTAGCGCTTGATGAATTTGCATTATTTTTCCAACTGGACTTTCTGCTAGTTTTTCTTTTCTTTTTCTTTCACGAAACTCTTTTCCTCTTTGTGCATTTGATTTAGGCATTCTGATTAGAATCAATAATAATTTAACGCAAATGAAAAAAAAAACAAAAAAAAAACAAACAAATTAGCTGCCGAAAACATCACCATGTGGCCAACCAATCTAAGGGAATATTTTAAAAAGGTACGCTTTTGCTGCAAGAGCTATTCTGTCTACACCGTAACGCAAACATTGCAACACATATAACTGTTGAAAGATGTTCCTTGGTCTGGTGAGAAAGGGGGGGGGGGAGTCGGAAAGGCGGGCAATCATCCAACTTTTTCATGGATATGACGCAAGTCACAGGGTGTCTCCCCCGCTCTCATTTCCTTTCGCTCGCTATCTCACCATTGCGACGATTGGGGGAGGGGATGGTGGGGAAATCATTACTTCCGTTATCTTTCTCCCTGTTACGCAAAACTGGTCAAATTTTCCATTCACTCCGTGAGCAAAGAAGTTTCACTTCAAAAAGGAAATAAAAGGGAAAAAATGGAGTTATTGGTCGGTTGTGTTGTCAGTAGGGGCAGTAGATGTCTAGCCGCTATTCAACATGATGCATCTCAGCGCTACGAATGCATCATGCGCAGTTTCCTGATCGATGAATGC